>JAXQJV010000938.1:0-11814 GCA_037042255.1 Penicillium sp. PG106-07D
GAGTCCGTAGTGGTAGGCAGGTGAGCCACGGCTCTATGAGAATACTTAGTACTGTATCATAAAGTAATGTCCTAGCATATGGGATCAGGTCACACTCACCCTTGCGCTCACATAGACCTCGCTGTGGAGCTTGGAAATCTGCTGTCGAACAGCATGGTGCGGCTTCTGCAGGACAGCACCACAGAAGACAACCGCACGGTCGGTCTCAAGATCTTCGGTGGGAACGGTCGGGACGCGAATCCGCATTTCCTGGCCATTTCGAACGATCAAAGCCTCCAAGACCTCCTTCTCATACATGACATCCAGCTCCGAGACACGCGTCACAAGCTGGCCGTCCAAGGTGAGAATAATATCAGCCTCTTGGAAGCTGTCGACACCAGATGTGAAAGTCGCCGGCGGGCAATCCACCTTGCGGACCATGAACAGCTGATGGCGGGAGGGGTTCGCCTGCGCAACCTTCTGAATCCACTCCTCCGAGACACCCATGATGCGGGCCTGGCTCATCTGAACGACATAGCTCTCCATGTTCAAGATGCGTAGCTTAGGAGTGATACCTTGTTGAATCTTGGAGGTCACCGGAAGTAGAGACGGGGTGGCGAAGCCGAGATGGTACTCGACATCCTTGTGAGAACTCGGGGTACGCTCACCGAGGTAGTTCAACCACAGTGCCTGCACAACACCGTCCTCGCCGATCAAGACACCGTTGGTGCACTGTCCACTCAATCCAGTGTCCACAGTGATGGCGTCCAAGTTGATGGCGCGGTACCGCGGGGCCGAAGCGTTGGCGGGAATCGAAACAGTAGTGATATCAGTTACGGCAGTCTTGGCAACGACGATGCGGAAATTCTGGTTGAAACCAACAAAAATGGTATCCTGTCCCTGCTTGATGTACTCGGAGCTGAGACGAGCACTCTGTACAGGGGCCTGCACGAGGCTGGGGTCGTATTGAATGATGCTGTAGTTTTGCAGCGGGTGCAAGAACACCACCTTGGCACTCAGGATGACCGAATCAGCAACTGTGACGTTGATGTCACAGAGGTCATAGGGCACGATGGCTCTTGAGACGACCACCAGACCCTTTTCGGCATCAATGACCAGGCCAAACCCGGTTTTCTTGGCCTGTGGGTACCCATCCAGCTTCAAGGGCATCGTGCATGAGACCCGCACAAAGCTGCGCACAATTTCAGCGGCAGCGGGCTGGCTAACACCATCCAGCTGGATGAAGTCCGCCTTGCGTGGTACTGGCTTCTCAGCCGCAATGGGATCAGCCAAGTCTGAAAAGTCCCAGATGCCCGACTCGTCGTTGCGGACAGCCAGACGCATCTTGGGATGCCAGTGACGATCGACATAGATGATACTGGTCCCCTTGGTGTGCAAATCCCGAATGTGACGGTAAGATATGACCACACGAGAGCGATCTGGGATGGTCTTCATGACCTCTACGAATTCGTCGAGGTTGCGAGTTGGCCGCTTGTCGACCGAGTCGATGATCCATCCAGACAAGGTGTTTTCGAGCTTGAATGAGCCAGCAGCCTCGCAGACATATACACCACGGGTAGCAATGGCATAGAGTCGGGACTGCTGGTACGACAAATTGTGGAAGGTTCCTCCAGCAACCGTCACAAACCGATCCGGGGTGATCGCATGGAGGTCACCAACCTCACATTCCACCTCGAGATCCTCGCCTCCTCGCTGAACCAGCAACCGCACCGGCTTGCCCACACTCGAGTCCAAAATATCGTCTAGGCGGACGAACTGCGTGAGCAGCTCACCGTTGACCTGTAGCAATACATCCCCCTCCTGCAATTTCCCATCTGCCGGCCCTTCGGGCAAGATGATCTCAGCGGCAAGCATGTTAGTCTCGGTGGGAGCAGCCTTGCGCACAGCAGCTTCCCACTCAGGTGTCAAACCCAGACGGCGGCATTCATCAAAGGGCTTGAGAATCCACTGAGTTTGAATCGTGCCCCGGGTGACGGGTTGACCCTGACGAATACATTCCAGAGCCCGGAGCGGGCGATCCAGAGGCAAGAAATAATCAGTCGCTGCACCATCGGCACGTCCACCCGCTTGCAAAGCCACAGCGTGGCCGTCAATGTTGACAACAGGACTGCCAGAACTACCACCACTGGCAGCAGCCGCAGCCTGGATGTAGTTGGTGTTGAAATCACTGTAGCCCTCGCCATATTCTGGCGCATTGCGGTCCAAACGACTGATGACGCCGGACAGGATACTCAATTTTTCACCCGCATCGTTACCGACGACTCGAATCTCGACACCCACGCGAGCACCTTCGGGTTGAAGCTTCAGCTCTGTGAGCTTCATGTAGCGAATTGCTTTCGGGTCAAATTGGAGGATACCGAAATCATGTACAGGATCTCGATAGACGGGCTTAACATCGCACTATGTAAATAACCAGTTAGCATATGGTTGGTTATTTGCGAAGGTCTCGCAATAGAAAAGCGTACCTCTTCATGGTTGTCGAAAATACAGTAACCCCAGAATGGGCCGGCACCAACCACATGACGATTCGTTAGAATGTATCCTCTCTCCGCATCGACCACAAACCCCGTGGCCTGACTGCTCATGGACAGCTCGGTATCAAACGAACAAGTCTGGCAAAAATGGATAGAGACCACACTCTTCACCACGGACTCAATAGTCGCCTGCCACTCGGGCGAATCTGGCTGGGCCGGGCCAAGGGGCAACAAGCGACCCGAGTCATCCTCTTCTTCCTCCACATCATACACAGTTCCATTGGCCGGGGTAGAGTCGCCGGGAGTCAGGACCGAGCCTTCAGGCTTGAGGTGTTTGGCTGGCCGCTCGACGGCGCCAGCACCGGCGACGGCGCTGCGCTTGCGCTTGGAGCCAATGTCCCCGTTTGCGTCCATGATGCCCGGTACGAGCGACGATGGGTGATGAAAGAGAGAGCGAGATGCTGGTGCCAATCGTCGCAGAGGAACTTGGTGGAAAAAAGCGACGGAGCGAAAAGACGGGACCGAGGGCGGACACCAGTGGCGCGCAGTTGAGGAAGCAGGTGCAAGTCGGGACGCAACCAAGGGCCAATGCACTGGAGCGGCAGTTGAGACAGCAAAAGCAGTAGCGACTGACGGGCTGTGAGAGCAGGCGTAGGAGTGTACGCTTTGTCTGCAGCGCAACCGCAGCAGAGACATTCGCGTTGCTAAAGAGGCGGGAGTGGAGGAAGGGAGCTGAGCTGATTGGGCGGGCTACGCACACGATGCGATCCCATGGACGAGCCACGCGCCTTGACAACCGCTGATCAGTGCAGGATGACGGACAGTTTTAACATGGATTGAGAGACAGATCGAGCTTCATAGAGGTGTGTTTATGAAATACTACCAAGTAGAGACACTGGGGGCTTATACCGTGGGGGGGGTTTCAGGCTGGCTGGAGTTGAATGTAAAGTATGAGAGATTGACCATTCTATAGAAGGTGAGCGCTATTAACATTGCAGTCATTAACTACGACAGGCTACCAGAGACTTCAGAGTATGTACGTTTCAGGGTGTCTTATTGTATATACACATGTCGCGGGCATGATCGCCTTGACACGCTAAGCTTCATTCAAAGACTGCTACACAACTTCTCTCCAAGTTAGACTAAAATACAGAGAGTTATGGGGGATTTCCCAACTCCGCCCAGAGATGGAGCCTGTGGCACAAAGAGCCAAGAAGGACAGACAGACAAGTAGCAATGATCCTTCATGCTCGAGGGGGCCCTCTCACTGGAGGTTTCCCTCCCCTGCCGGTGTAGATAGAGAAGATTATTCCCATGCGGCTATAAAGAGCGCAAGCATCCCGCATGATCGAAGTACTCTGTACTACCACGTATTCAACGGCAGGGCAGGGCGCGTCTCACTGGGGTGGCGCAACCAGGACGCGACCCCAAATCAACGGGTGGCGCGGTTCCTGGGCTCTTCTCCTCCTTGCAAATATGCAGTGGAGAGACACCAAATGGACACTTGAATCTCAATTCGCCCGTCCGTGGACAGACCAAAGTGCGGGTGGTAGATCAAGCTCGCACTGATTCAGATGAAGCTTGAGCTTGCTCACGAGGATAAGTAGGGAGGCACGGACCTCACCCCTCTTCAGACGACTGATTCTGAGACGGGCGATGGACTAGGCCCGCCGTTGCCCTGCATACCTCCAGGGCTGAGCGTTTGACCGGTCGAGGTTTTGCCTGTTCGTGGGAACAACTCATTCAACTTGGCATACAGATCATGAACCGCAGGTACATTGGGAGGAGGCGTCATGATCGCCGGAGCTTGGGGCGCTACACCACCAGACTTTTTGGCGCGATCGGCTATCGTCGCAAGGTAAGCCAAGTTAGCCTGGAGCCGGCGCATACACTCAATGTACTCCGGGGATGGTTTGGAGCCTTGTGCCTTGGCGACTTCTCCGCCTTGATTGGTCGGAGATGCGTTCGCATCCCCAGGGGACGGTGTGCCAGCCTTCCCTGATGCTTGTAGATTCACCACCTCCTGCAATAATGTCGAGTTGATGTCGAGCAAAGTGGTGACGCGGGCCTTTTCACGAGCTGCCATTTGAGCCTGCGCCTGCGCTTGATATTGAGCTGGGGGCTGGGCCTGAGCTGGCGACCCGGTCTGGGCTACCTGAGGAGAATTCATCTGAGGAGGCTTCGGCTGATTGGCAAGTAAATTATTTTGTTGGATGGAAGCCATGTTCTGAGTAAAGGCTTGTTGGACGGCCGAGGGTCCGTTGGGCATGGTACCCGGCTGAGAGAAGGGGGTCATGTTGGCTGGGAGGGGAGGCTGGGTGAAAGGCGAGGAGAATGCGTCCATCGAGACTGTCGGTGTCGTCATGTTAGCGGTCAGATCCACGTCAATTCAAGATAAGCTCAACACCCCAAAGCCCTCCCGCAGGAAGATCGAGCCAGATCGCACGAATCGTGGGGACCATTCTTGCCAAGGAGATTGGTACGACAACGACCGCTGGCGCTGGCACAATCAGGATCCATCACAGCTGCAGGGTCCCCCCAAGGAGGAAAGGAATGATTGGCGACGCGCCGTCCTAGGGAGGGGAACTCCGGACTGAAGGATAGTTCGGCCGTATATTAAACCTCAAAGCGGATTCGGGCTGTTGGCTTGAATGCGACAGGTCGAACCCGCCAGGGAAAAGCGACGGGTGTGTTGGGCAAATCATAATGAAGGGGATCACAACAAAGAGTGCGAGAGAGAATTGATCACGTACCAGATGTCTGTGGGGGAAAGCCAGTAGGCATCATGGCACCTCCGGGGCCGCCTGCCTGCATGGACATGGCACCAAAGGAATGCTGTTGCTGCTGCACTGGCTGGAGAGGTGTCTTGGACTGGGGGTACTGGGGGATTGAATTCGGGTAGAAGGACATCTGGTTTGGGGGGGTCTGAGTCGGCACAGGGTACCCAGCGGGATAGCCAGCGTTGGGGTCCATTGTGTAAGAAGGAACCATATCAGGGTCCCAGGCTATTTTGGCGGTAAAGAAGGGAGGCCGGGGGTATCAGGGGAGGCCCAATATGATTATTTCTCGTCGAGAGGCCTCCTTGACCCGAAGGAAGCCACGGGGAGAGTGGAAAGCGCCTTTGATTACGCCGCACGGACAGGGAGATTGCCTGACAAAAGAGGAGGCGGACGGAAGGCCTCACGGGAATCCAGGGATAGGGCGGGCTCAGTCTATTGAATCAAGCGGCTGAATCCTGAAAGGGCCTGGAGTTTTGGACACCAGAGGTATTCTTAAGGAACAGACGAATGGGCGACAATGATTGGCTCCGACGAGACACGGGAAGATGTTGTGGTGGGAGGGTAAGAACGCGATCGACCTTTGTGGGCTGGACAACAGGCGTGGCCCTCGGGCTCGGCAGCAGCAACAGAACTTTTGGTGGGCTGTGGTCCGGATTCAGAGTGATCAGCCGTGAGTGGACGTCGGCTAATGCAGCGGAGCCTTTTCAGTCGGAGTGGGGACACGGGCCCCGACGGTAGAATGAGAGAGAGAAGGTGCGAGAGATGAAGAAGTGGGTATCAAATGAAAAGAGATGATGTGGTTGTTCTGCAGGTCAGGATCGGTGAGATTAAGTCTTGCTGGACATGCAGAGAGAGCGAGTCGTCGTAGTACTGCGGACAAAAGAAGCAGTCACGAGACCGGCTAAGTCCTTAGGGGGGTTTGTATTTGCAATACATGATACAGAGGAAGAGCATGACAGACGGGCTGATGGCATTGGCAGGTGGATTGTACTAGTAGTGGCGCATGAGTTTGTTACTATGTATTGGCTGTGTATTAAAATTACAGCGCGATGCGACCTTTGAGGATTAACATGTGATCAGCTAAAAATGCACTAAGTCCCAATTGGGGGATACAGGCACACGTTGGAACTGTTGCAGCCTGAGGCATTAACGGATCTCAAATCGTGGGCGACGTTCGGAGAGTTGATTAACGCACAATCCCTTACTCCGTCCAGTACTACCACCTGGCTGGTCCAGTGGTCAGGCGATAGTCTTTGGTTCACATTAGCCACAACCTCCTTACCGCTTCAATCTTCTGTATTAGGAAATATGTGTGGCGCCAAGTGGAATTTTGGACGAGCGGAGTTGAAAGTTCAGCTTCCTCAGCCGCAGGAGGCTAGTGTATGTGCTGCGCCTCTCTCGGTGGAGCATTTGTGGCTCACCCAGGCATCCTCAGGCTCAGACCCATTGTTAACCAGCAGCTTGAGTTCGAGGGACTGGCGTCGATTCAGGAGAAAGAGCATGGAAGAAAATAATAATAATGATAATAATAATAATAATGGAATAAATCAAAGCCTTTATTTGGGTCCCGCAAGCCCTCGATGATGTCAAAGTAGACATACAAAATGCCGAGCCCGGTCTGAAAAAAAAAACCCCCTCAATAGCTGGTACGAGATTGGATAGGTCGTTTCGTGACATTCTCCCCCTGAATCATCAAGTTCAGACCCTCAAAGATAGGTTTTACATCTCTACGTGCGGTAGCAGTAGCAGACATCATTGGTCATCTCCATGAAGGCAGAGGTGTTGGGTAAACCATGTACTATGTAGCGTATCGTAGGAACAATAGTCCAAACCACGATATGCACGCCATTCCCATGCGATTAGCTACCACGCCGAACCATGGTAGAGTGGATGTATCTATTTATTTTCTCCAGGCAACCAACGGCAACTCCGATCTCTCGAGCAGGTTTGAGATCAGAGGAGACATTCCGACCGTTGAGCGCTCAATGCCGTGATCGGCAGGGCCAATAAGCAGCCTGGGATCAGCGTGACAATCTGCAATACTTTCGAGCCTGGAAATGCAATATTTCTACTGCTGTCTCGAATAGGATAACCCTGTGTCAATATTCATGATTGCTCTATTACGCTGATTCCGCATAGCCATTTGAAAGGCAAAACAAAAGTCCCACCGATCTTGATCAAAGGTTAACTGTATCTGGAACGGGTATCGTGCAGCTCGCCAAGATAGATGGTACAGGTGGAGCAGCAGGAATCGCTCCGACGCCACCTGAACAGTTTTGCGAGAGATCCATTTTTCCCAGTTCCAGGATATGCAAGTAGATGATCCTTTCCTCGCGTGTGTAGGCTAAAAGCTCTTTAATAAACTATGACCCTGGGGGGCGTCTTGAAAGGGGAAAGACCTCGAATGAAAGACGAGAGATGACAGCAACTCTTTCAGCCAGCCACAGAGGACGCAGAATGACGCGGATGGAATTCCGTGCAAGCACGGACCAGTGCTAGTCGTGGGGTATCCCGTCTGCTCATCTGCTGTCAAGGAGGCAACTAGTATTGTGCAGCAGACAAGCATCTCAAGGAAGGAGATGCATCTCATGGTAACATATACAAAAATCTACATGTACTTGCATCGAGCTACTACCGTATCACTTTACCCGGTACTCAGTGCTGTTCCCTGGAACTCCTTCGCTGTGTCCACAAAAGTCCATTTTCCCTCGCGATGATGAGTCTAGGCATACATAGAGAGACTGTTGTCAAAGAGGCGAACTAAATCAAGTACGGCTAAAGCACTATTGAGCACTCCATGACAGCTCTTCGGCTAGTCGAAAGACTTTTGCCACCCCCTCAAAAACTGTACTCCATTTCCGGGCTGTCGTGCCCTTCGTACTGCTATACCAAACCACCAACTTGCAGCAAGGCCCCTAATAGGTGTAGTGAGTGTATCCCCCGCCCTGCACAAGAATTTGTCAACCCTCACTGGGGGTGATCAATGGTCCACATTGTGTGCATGACTTGCAGCCGGAGAACGCTGATCCGTGTTCTCCGTTACGGTGTGGCCTTGATACAACCCAAGCCGTTTGAGTTGTTGGCTTCACCGGAGGCTCCAGGACTCGAGACGTCACTGGATTTTTTGAAAAGCCTCTCGGCAATAGCAATCCCAGCGCACTGGATCATCTGAGACCCATTGATTCATTTGATTATCGAATTAATATTAATAATGATGCAGTGTTCAGTATCTCAGACTACTATTTCCGAGACGGGAAATTAAGCCTATTGGGGAAGAATCTGACCGGCGTTTCTCGACCAGTGATGTTGAGGGTATCCAAGACGGATGCTGCGGGACGAACCATAGATCGGACCTGAGGTGGTCCTGACTCTGAGTTTCTCCAAAGTTAAAGTGCAAGCCCTACTGCGATGAACCGACAGTCCGGCAGGCTGTCACTTTGTAATCTGTCGCCAGGTGGGGATGCCCAAGTCCGGAATTTGGCTACGTACGGAGTACAATGTACTATCACTGACAGTACGTAGCTGTTGATACAGATATAACTGTCATGATAAGTTGCTCAATCTTCCACTGAGCACCAGCGCAAGTACCCTACACCGTGAACATCTACAGTTCTTGCAGTTGGGGCCGAGCGAGATCCGCCCGGCCGAAGCAGTTCCAGCCCGGTCCGGCCCTATCTTGGGTGGCAAAAACTATACGAATAATGAAGCTTAATGGCGCTCCCAACTAAAGACACAATACCCCTCTATGACACCCATGGGTCGAGTCATGACGGCGTTGCATTGGCTGCCGAGTTTCAGCTCTCCTCGCGGGGGGCTTCTTCGTCGAGAGTTTGCGGCAAGGATCATCTCCTCTCTCGGCGAAGAGCGTGTTTGATCTGCAATATACTGCCAATACAAGGCCAGCTCAGCCACATAGTGGCGCACGAATCCTACAGTATTTGGGTCCTTGGAATCTGCGCTAGAGGGTCAAGTTTGCTGCAAAAATAAAAATAAGACACTCCCACGCAAGGACATTCATAGCCAAGACGATCGAAGATCTCGCTTTTCCCGGGTATCGCCCGTATTTCGCACCAGCCACATTGCATAACCGTGCAGCCATGAGTCTGGGGCTACTAACTAGATTTAGTACAATTTCGCTTTGAAGACATAACTGTCATTGATGATTCCTTTGAGAATGATCATGACCGTCCATGTTTGCTTCTGGTAAGGATCAGTTGTACATACAACCAATAGGTTCTCTCGACTCCCAGCCAGAAAGCGGAGTTTTTGTTCAAAGTACCAACAGGACCATGATGACAATGCTAAACAATTTGTCACCATTATGTGGAGGGCCCGGCAGGACTCAGATCCATGGGCCTATGATGTCTATTAGGCCCACTTCTCGCCTGAGCAAGAAGGCGTTAACGTGCAGGCCCACCGTAGTTCAGCATGCACTGTGAAGGCATTCCGCGAACAGAGACCAGGCGAGTCTGCAAATTGGAACTGAGCAAACCGCTACCAGCGGTGAATATCTGCGGGACACGAATGGCAACGCCAATCCATCGCACGATGACATTCCTGGAGCGCGAATGCGCGTGCCAAACCCAATTCCAGCCACAATCGATGGCTTGATCCGCTCCCTGTCATTTCCAAACCGCGTTAGAAGTGTCCCATGACGGTGGTTCTACGCCAGCACTAGTAATGAGTAACACAAATTCTCTCGTTACCTATAGTGGGACCGGAACTTATGGAAAAAAAATGAGGATAGCCATCACTCACTAGCCACACTGAGGAGAAAGAGACTTCGGCCATGTGGAACGGGATCGTACGTACAGAGATACAGTATGATTTTCTTGCATGGCGAGGCGCGGGCCGGTGCAATGAAGGGACCTTGTGCTAGTCGATCTGCATCATTCTGCTTTGGTGTGCTGGGCGTTGACTCGGGTGGGACTCTTAGTTACCTAGCGAGGACTCTGACAGAACGCTACACCGTTACTATTGACAAGCTAAATGCGGGATCCCTGGACTGACAGAAGTGACGACATTGTATTTGCAAGCCGTCTGCAACGACTGCGTCAAGACTGAATCTGAATTGCTCCTATCTTGGGTGCCTGGTGCTCAGATTTGATGCACGCAGCTTAAAAGAGCATGCTCAGAAGATCCTAGAAACTCGACAGAGCACATGAGCCAGATGATCCGGATTTCTGTATCCCAACGGCTAGCACTGATCTGCATTCCAAAGGCTGGATCGAACGGGGACCATCGTAATCGACTCGGACTAGCCTTGCTTCAAGGTTGGAACCGCACTGTATTGGTGTGACCATCTCGAGCTACCATCTAGTCTGACCGATAGATGGGTCGCTGGCTGCCAATGAGGGCTTTGAGTGGCACTATCGAGTCAACACCAATTTGATTGCGTATTGCCAATGTCTAATGTACTATACTTTGTAACAAAAGTTATCACTTCCTAAACACCCAGGGCTTCAAGCAATTGGTCTGACAGCTATGGAGTATCACCAGAGAATGCTTTGTGTAGAGAAGACCTCAATTATTTCATTTTCTCTTGCACTCGCAGGGGTAGCCAAGCAACGGAGCCGCAGCCATCCTGCAGTTGAGTAGAACACAACTATGGGGGCTATACAGACTAACGGTAAGGCAAATACCTCCGTTGAATGGATTCGGCCATAGTGCGTGCGCCCTAGCGGCCCAACCTCGGGGCGCGCGCGGTTCGTCGCTGTATCTCTGGACTATTGTCTGTGCTCTTTTCCCTTCCCATCTCGCACGTCGTCCCTCCTTTCTAGGAGGTTTTGTTTTTTTGACTCCACACTTTGATATTTTATCTGCCCCTGTGGTGCGCCACAGGATGCTCGGCTGGTGGCTGAGGTTTCTATAAATCTCCGGATCCCAAGTTGATCCTCGTCTGCTTTAGGGTGAGACCCTCCTTCCATTGACCTTTCTTAATCCACCTCGGGTCCTCTTCGAATGCAACCGTATGTTCTTCACTTCATCCGAAATGATCACTGGCTGTAAGCCCTCCTTTGCTTCTGTTCCTTTTCCCGGCTGGACTGCCTTCAGCCTGGACAATCCTGCCGCCAAGTGGGAGTTTGAGCCACAGTCGATGAGCTTGTGTTCTATGGTACTTGCCTCGATGCCCATGACCATACTAGTCACCCCCATTGCAGCACATGAAAAGAGGGCTAATGAGACGGATAGATCTCGCCAACGATGTCAGGGCAAAATCATCCGGACGAGCTGGCCTATCCGCACTTTGCCCTCATTTACATCGATCGGGAGGGGAATCTCCGTTACGAAGCTTCCCCCTCAATCCAGAATAGCCGCGAGGCTATTCTCTCTCCCGGAGTCACCAATGCGTTTCTTCAGGCTGTCGCACGGTCCGGTGAAGCTGTGCCCTCACATTCTCTTCGTAAGTCACATACCCATCAAAAACCAGGGTGGGGAAAGCTGATCGGGAACAGTTAACGCCGGAGTCACCACGCCTTCACCACCGCATAGGGTACTCGGTGGCCAGATTCCTCTCCGACCCTTGGTCAACCGTGCTCCTCAAAGCTCAGAGACTCTAG
>JAXQJV010000939.1:0-11854 GCA_037042255.1 Penicillium sp. PG106-07D
TATTGTTATTCAGTATGGTCAACGCCTTCTTCAAAGTAAGCTTTGTATCCAAAACTATCAACTTGTATGAAACAGCTGGCAGGTGTTTTCTCCCATCGCTGGTGGCTATCTGAGCCAAGGTGCGGGCTGGAGGTGGATCTTTTGGGTGATTGCCATTCCAGTATGTACAGCAGCTATGATCCTTCATACAACTCCAATGTTGCATGCCTCTTCATACTGACGGCAAAATTACGATGGTAGATGGGCCTTCTCACAGCCATATTCCCTTTCATTATCCGAGAAAGCTACGCCCCTGTCCTTCTAGAACGCAAAGCGAAGCGCCTGCGCAAGGAAACAGGCAATCCCAACCTCAAATCTCGACTCGATCGACACCTCTCCCAGAAAAAGCTCCTTCTTGATACCCTCATCCGTCCTCCCCGGATACTCTTCACATCACCCATTGTGATGCTCCTCGCCGTAGACACAGCCATTGTCTACGGATACCAGTACCTGGTCTTCACAACGCTCTCGTACATTTTCCAAGACCAGTACCACTTATCAACAGGTCTATCAGGACTTGTCTATCTAGGCAATGGAATTGGAACAGTCCTAGGTATCCTACTCATCCTTAATTGTCACTGTCCAGAAAAGAGTCTAACCAACCTCGCAGGCATTTTCATAATCGGCTACGCATCAGACAAAGTCACCGCACACAAAAAACAAAAAGCCCCCGATTCAGACGAACCAATCCCACCAGAAAGTTGGCTCTGGCCCGTCCTCCCTTCAAGCCTCCTCGTTCCAGCAGGTCTGCTCTGGTACGGCTGGTCCCTCGAACGAAACGCATTCCCGGTGGTTCCCCTCGTGGGCCTAGGTGTATTTGGCTTCGCCATGATGGGTATCTTCCAGCCTGTGCAGATCTACGTGGTGAACGCTTTTGATAAGCATGCTGCGTCGGCGATGGCGGCGACGACCGTGTTGAGGAGTCTTGTTGGTGCGTTGTTACCTCTTGGGGGACAGAGGATGTATGATGCGCTGGGGATGGGCTGGGGGAATAGTATGTTGGCGTTTATTGCGCTAGGGCTTGTGCCGGTTCCGGTTGTTATGATGAAGTATGGGGCGCGGTTGAGGAGGCGAGACCCGAATTTGAGATAATTAGGGCAAGAAGCTCCTTAACTGAGATATTACCAGCAGTCTATCAGGAGAGAAGCAAAGGCGGACGAAGTGTGACAATCTAAGTATGTTTGAGATTATGAGAAAGAGATCAAGCTGGGCCTAGGGAATTCATCGAGCTGCCCAAGACATCTTTGTTCTATTTCGTGTGACCTTGTGTGGAATGCAGGCATTGCAAGTCGGTCGAAGTGGCTATAAGCCGAAATCTATTTTCGTCCATGATAGTAGACATTATCTCTAAGTTTTACCTTATCCTCAGCATGAAATCTCTTCCATCATGATCTGCGTTTCTCTCCCGCGACGCGAATCACACAGGTCATGCAACTGGCCATGAACAGCAACGCTCCAGCCACCATGTACGGCAAGCCCATCGCAACGCCCCCCTGTCGCAGGCCGCGTCCAAACACGGCAGCCAAAATCGGCCCCGCGACCAGCGAGCCCAAACTCTGCGCAAGACCGATTCCGGTATTCAGTACTCCCACCTGAGACGGAGAGACCAATGCCGTGGCTAGACTTCGCAGCGCTGAGTAAAAGCCCCAGCCAAGCGCAAACAAGCACAAACCAGAGATGAATAGCTCCGGAATGGCAGCAAAGGCCATGAGCGCCAACCCTGACGTGAGAAACCAAGCGCTCCCCTGGACGACACGGAGGTCCTTGACCGCTGGAGACCAGGACATCTGTCGACTTAGCCATGTAGATAGCCGGGGGAGAATGAGCAGTAGAGTGATTAGATTTATAATCCCTTTCAAGGTCACGAGGAAGCTGGCGCGTGCAATACTCCACGAAAAGCGCTTCGAGGCGTATGGGATGATCAGCTGCAGTGCCTGTTTGCTGATGCTGGCCAGCAGGAATGTAAGCACAATGAAGACCATATTGAGATTCCAGCCTTTCATGTGGGTAGTCTGAATGTGTTCCCAGTACTCTATAACTGTCTGTTTCACGCGTCGGTACCCCGATTTGGGAGACCCCGAGAGTTCATCATCACTTTCGACCTCATCCCTATCATTTATCAAGCCCTCGGATTCCCGAGCTTCCTCAGTGTGTAATCTCGGGTCAGGGCGCGTCTCCGAGACAAGAGCTGCGCCCAGCAGGCCGAATAGCTGGAAGACTATCCCCAGCAATGAAGGAACCCATGGACTCCACGTCATGAGAAACGCACTTATAGGAGTAGCGAGAATTTCACCGAGCAGAATTACGGCAGCCATGATGTAGAATATCGAGGCCCTGGTGATGCAGAAAGATTCGTCAGCACCAGAAACATGAATAAACCAGCAATCTTCACCTACCGTCGGTTCATGGGAACTACATCGGTAATCATAGCATATGCCATAGCCGTCGCCGTCTGAGATCCCCCACCGATGAATTGAAAGACAGGCGTTGCCCAGATCATCCTGAGAGGCAAGGCGCTACTCCACCAACAGACCACACGAATGGCAATCTCCTCCATCACCAGACCGACCAGGCAGAGCACCAAGATGGGCTTACGGCCAATTCGATCCGCTGCCAAGCCATATGGTAATGCAGAAAGGATACCAGGTAACTGGTCAATTGTCTCTTTCCATGCGATCAGCAGGGCAAGTTCCCCCTGCACCTCGGGGGATTTGCAGTCCTCGCCAGCCCCGATTCGGCGACAGATGAGCGATTCAAAGATGGAAATTTGAGGCGCCAAGGTGAGACAATTGCCGAAGTCTGCTGCGACGATTGAGATGCATACGAGAATAAGGAGGCGCTGGTGAGCTGGGGAGAAGGGCGTGGGAGAGACATCATGGATGGTGTCGCCCCCACACGAGGACAACAGGGGCGCCTCCTCTGTTGGCTCCTCTGCAGCCCGAGGTGTCAACATGAGCCAAAAATTTCGGCGGGCAGAGCTTGATGGTTATTGCCAGTCAATATGATAATTCTCGCATTCAAAAAGACGATCTCTATAAAGGCAAGGCAATGTTGCTTCAGCCTGGTGTCAAAGGTGAGAATGCCTGTGGAGTGTGGGCCGACGGGAGGCCGGCGGGAAGCAGATCACGGCTGATCCACAAACGGATACTCCAGCCACTTGATAGTTAGCTGTAGCTGCTAGCGCTTATGGTTGCATCTATTGAACTTGGCAAGTCATGATTACATTGCTTAAACACCAATCAAAATCAAGAGGAGAGATCATATGCAATACAGCTGGTTATTTTCAATCCGCAGTATTGGGAGAATCTACATTTCACTGTTACGTTCTCCACAAACCTAATATTGCGGCTTAAAATCCACAAGAATCAACTACTTGGCCGAGCGTTAGGTAGGCTACAACTCAGCCAATATGCCTTGCAATTGTCTCCGGCAGCGTCAATTTGATATCTTTGTAGGCAATCCACGGGCTCGGACTCGAAGGAAGACGGCTCGAGTTCCGGGATGCCATCATAGATCATGTCACCAGTACCTAGGACTTGTTAGAGCTCGGACAGAGTCTACTGGACCTTTGAAAGACTGGAAAGAGCTCGAAATTGATTATCACATATTGAATTCTATTGAATCCGAATGTGAGCTGTCAATCGTTCATAATGATACTAAGAGATGTAGGTCCGAGTCCAGAATAGGAAGTTGCGACGGTCACGATCCACGGAGTACCCTGGTACATTCCAAAATCTGAAGGTGATAGAAGACCGCAATGCTTACAATGATCACGACCTTGCACAATCGCCCTCCCTGCAGGCTATTTCTCGCGATCTCTCCGGTTGGGGCGATCTTATTCCCAACAGACAAAGCATGCGTACTAAGCTTGGCCCCCCTCCTCGCCTCATGGGCGATCAGAACCCAGGTCTCCCCAGCACGCCTTCAACATACCTTAACACGTCGATTGATCGCACTATGACGGTCCTAGACACCTTCATCGATAGACTTGACGCTACCTACGCACGACTCGAGTCCATATACGAAAAACTCGAAAAGAAAGTGACCATAATCACAGAAGACAAGCGCGCATTGGAAACCCGCAACCGAGAACTGGATAAACGCACAGCCGAGCTCGAGGACAAATACAACAGGGCTCGCGCATCGGTATTCGGATTAGAAATGGAAAAGCTAGCACTGGAAGAACGGAACAAGCGACTTGGAACGACCATATCGGATATGAGTTCAACGATTGACAAGTCCATTCAAGCGAGAGATTCCATCCGAAAAACAAGATCGATTTGCGCCGGATCAAGGAGTGGATATGAACGGCGTGATTCCCACCCGGTCCCTTTCTATATGCCCCAAGAGCCCTGCGCCAAATCGTGGAGTCAGAGGGAGGATGATGAATCTCTCATTCCCGTGAAGCTGGCAGAGGAGATCTGCGGCAAGTCTTGGAGTAGGAACGAGATCATTGAAGCTCGCATCCCTGGCAAAAATCCCGAGAAGAAGTGGCATTGGGAATCTGAAGCTTGCATATCTGACTGGAAAACCGGAGATATCCGCGCCAAACCATTGGATGTAAACGAGTATTTCAAGGCTCGCATCCCTCTCATCGACCGAGGAGCTGATGTGAGCAACAACGCCAATGCTGGCAACACGCCGTACAAAGGAATGTTCGGCACAGGCAGCCTAAAATCCCACAGTGACCGCAAACTCCGTTGCGAAGTGGCCAATGACAAGCTGGACAGTATCCAAGTCAAGCATAACCCCGACAAACTTGGTAATTGCCAGACACGAGAAGCACACCTCGGAACTACATCGTCGATAACGACAAAGGGGAACCCCATCTTTGGGGTTCCTCCCAAAGTTTTCGAAACCATAGCCCTGGCAATTGTTATGGCTCTTATCCTTGGGTGGCATTTCTGCGTGTCTTCCTTCCTGGAAATGATTATTGCTTGGGAGTGAAGACATGACTTGGTTCGTGTGTCGTCAATTCCGATCACCTTTTTCGGAAATTCTGGGAGACAGCTGTATTTTCCTCTACGTGGTAGTCGTCGTCCTCGCTATACCTCCTAGTGTGCGGAAGTCGTATCAATCAAGAACAATGCAATGTGAAATTTTGTCCACTATCAGAGGACATGCAAATGAGATGCAGATTTTTGAGAAAAACAGCTTCTGGCCAGCGGTATCAATCCAAAAATAACCATGCCAGGCCCAGCAGAGCAACAAAAGGGAAATCGTCTATTATCTAGTTTCGTGAGAAAATGCAGGAAAAAAAAAACATCCAGCCATTAACAAAAGCGCAGTTGCCCACACTTAGGCGCTACCGTTGGCGGCAATGGCCAGCTCAAGCGCCTGCTGCACATCAGCAACCAGATCCGCAGCATCCTCAACACCACAGCTGATGCGCACAAGGTCGTCCCAGACACCGGCAGCCTCACGCTGGTCCTTGGGGATACCGGCATGAGTCATGCTGGAAGGGACCTCGCAGAGGGACTCGACACCACCCAGCGACTCCGCGAGCGTAAACACCTTGGTGTACTTGCAGAAGTTGTGCGCAGCAGCCTGACCACCCTTGATCCGGAAGCTGAGCATACCACCGCCCATACCATTGCGGTGCTGCTTGATCGCGATCTTGCGGTGCGGGTGCGAGTCGATACCGGGGTAATTGACGGAGATGACATGCGGGGAAGCCTCGAGGGCGAGCGCGACGGCGGTGGCATTAGTAGTGGCCTCGCGGGCGCGCAGGTGCAGGGTCTTCAGGCCGCGATGAGCGAGCCAGCAGTCGAAGGGGGAGGGGATGGCGCCGATAGCGTTCTGCAGGAAAGAGAGGCGTTCCTTGAGGGCGTCGGAGTTGAAGGCTGCGACGCCCATGCAGACGTCCGAGTGGCCGTTGATGTACTTTGTGACGGAGTGCACGACGATGTCGGCGCCGTGGTCGAGTGGGTTCTGCACGTAGGGGCTCATGAAGGTGTTGTCGACGACGACGAGGATGCCATGGCGATGGGCGATGTCGACGACCGCGCGGATGTCGACTAGGCCGAGGGTTGGGTTGGAGGGGGTTTCGATCCAGATGAGTTTTGTCTCGTTGGGGCGGATCAGGTCTTCGATGTGGACTTCGATGGTTGGAGTGAAGGTGACGTGCACGCCATGCGCGGCGGCGACCTTGGTGAAGTAGCGGTGGGTGCCGCCATAGACGTCCGAGACTGAGACGACGTGCGAGCCGGCGGCGAGGGATTGGAGGATGTTTGCGGTGGCTGCGGAGCCGGAGGAGAAGGCAAGGGCATACTTGGCGTGCTCGAGGGCAGCGACTGCTTGCTCGAAGTTGTCACTGGAGGGCGTTAGCTTGCGATATGGTTATCCCTGGGGAACGAGGGCAGACTAACCGATTGGGGTTGGCACTGCGGGTGTACTCGTACAGGCCGACGGGGTGGCCGACGCTGGTCTGGGCAAAGGTGGTGGAAAGGGAGATCTAAACAAAGAGATCAGTCAATGTCAACAATCTCAATGCCAATGCCAATGCCTTGCATCTTTAACGACGGCCAGCAACATACCGACTCAATGACAGCGCCAGTGGCGGGGTCGTGAGGAGCACCAGCGTGAACCGCAAGGGTGCCGAACCCACGGGTGGTGTGGCCGTTCTCAAAAGAGCCCATTGTTGCGCAGAGACAAGATCAAATGCTATGCAAGAAAAAAAAATGAGGAGCAACCGAAGCTTGAGCCCTTGGATATATAGCCCAAAAAGAAGCTTTATGAGGTGATTGCGCAACGATAAGATGAGATCACCGCCTTTGGAAATCCGCTGGACGATGGACGACGTATGCGGCGATTGATTAGCAAGCAGAGCAAGGGTGGTAGAATTCTGAAGCTGACTGGAAGAAGGAAGAATTGCTTTGTTATTATGATTTCCCCCTGCTGCACGGAAAATTCTAATTTTTTTTACCTGATTCACCGTTCTCCAAGAAAAATTCAGGCCCCGTGAACTATGGAACGGCAATCTGGGATTTCTTTTACGTTGCCTGCAGCGTTGTTGGAGCAGACGGTGATCGATCGTCAAGACGTGACTGGCCGAGAGACGCTGGCAGCTCCACTATTGGGGGCTCGTGCCGGACGTAGCCGCGCTGGGCTGGTCGGAGAAAACTCTGAACACGCCGACTGATCGGCGTGATCGGAGTAACGGGCTGATTGTCATCATTTTGGCTTATCAAGCACGGCTGGGGGAGGGGGAAAGGGGGAGGGGCATACTCTCTCTGGATAACAGAACCGGACACCGTCGGATGACGCGATCAAAGAGAGAATGCCTGTTAGTAGTCGATACGATAGAGGCGGGGGTCGGTATGTTGCACAAAGAACAGATAAGCACCGTTTCTCCGAACGAGCACCGTACTTTATTCTCTCCGGGGCCGAGATCAGGTACAAGATATAGAGGCAGAAGTACATACAACAGAATGCGACTAAAAAGTACTTTATCTGTCTATCGTTGATCTCACTCTCATTTGTTCCTCATCTCACCGGCCTACAGCCGAAGCATAACATCCTCCAGGGATGGCACCCTATCAAGCTATATCTCATGAAATCATATTTTTTCGACTGGTCCGCTATGGACCTGGTCTGTAGGGGTATCTGATCTGACGAAGGAAATATACACCACAAAGCGCCCCTCCATGCAAGTCTGGGGTAGGAGAGACTAGCCTCCTTCCATCTAAACTCAACACTTTACCACCAAGTGATTGGTCCAAGACCGTGGATCTGCATCGAGCCCTAAAGAAAAGTAGAGTCAGCAAATATCCATAGAGATCAAGTTTCCAGAGAATCGACGTACGAAAATCGAATATGCGGGCTTTCGCTCAGTAGCAATCTCCTCACCAAGATCTGGAGCATTGGGAATCTGGTCATGCCACTCTTCCGTTTCTACGCGGAATCGGACAATTTCACCCACATCCAGATAGAATATGGTGCCTTCATTATCCCAAGTCCAGACTTGGTCTGCATAGTCACTGTATTCGTCACACTCAGTAAAGGAGAGATTCACAAATGCAACACGGGCAAAAAGCTCACAATTTGGCACCGTCCATCAGCATGGGCGGCGGGATGAGGATATCGTTGAAAAATTCAGTGCTGACTGAAAACCAGTCAGTAAAGTGAAGGTTGTAACAAATTAAAGACACATACTCTTGATGCCATTCTCGGTGCCACTAGAAATCTTGCCTAGCATGATCTCACCCTTAAACGGCCGGAAGACAATCAGACGGAATTTCACTGCTATAGGGTTAGCCAAATTCAAATAGCTAAAAAAATCCAATTTCAACTTGCCGTTAACATTGACCAGTCCCGTGCCATGGCCGATCAGCCCATCTGAGGACTCAAGGAGGTCGTAGAAGCTGATACAGAGCCCAATTTTTTGAATCACCTAGGAGATTGTCAGTGGCTTGGCATCCTTGGGGAATCCTGCAGACCATCCATGAACCTGGCCATAAACCGACCTTGTTGGCATATTTCTCATTGATGTTGTCTTCAATTGCAACAGCACTGAGCTTAGAAAAGTCTTCGGGTGCGATCTGGATCAGATCGGAGATAGTAGTCTGCTGGAGTCAGAAAAAAAAGTCCTCCAGTTCAAGCGCCACCAACGTACCAGGATAAACATGATGACCGGCCAGAAGTTGAGCGCATTAATTCTCAAAGCTATCCAGCACAAGACATGGAAAAACCAGATGTATCCCTGCTCAGGGCCAGGCAGTCATGGCAATCTTTGTGAGATCAAAACCTAGTCACTCCAAGATGATTCGGAGGGTGCACGTGACCTGCGGAGGGAGCTGTCTGAAAGTCGAGCTCCGCCGAAACTTTCGCGCCGCAGCTCTGCTCCAAGATGGTGTAAAGGGCTCCCTGTCTGGGACCTCACCGAGGCTATCATGAGTTCACAAGGCTTTTCATTTCCTCCTCCACCTCCTCCGCCACCTCCTTCTGCCCAACAACCGTCCGCCTACCCCTCTACACAGTCTGGTCAACACTGGAATGCACGCGGGTCTGCCGGACGAGGTCGTGGCCGAGGACATGGGAATCGAGGTCGAGGAGGTGGTCATTATTCCACAGACAACAATCGACCACTATATTCTACTCCCCCAGGGTATAACTACGCTGCCGGCAATTATGGCTATCCATCTCAACCGCAACCAGTAGCGACAACGTCGTACATGCCTCCGACTCCAACACCCTCGCCATATCCTCACTCGCAAACGAACTTCTCTCACCCTCAATCACCGCCAACCTACCAACCTCCTCAGCCCTACTCGCAGCCGGCTGGCTCGACTGCTTACCCAGGGCTTCCTACGTATAACAACGCGCCAACCGCCAACTTGCCGCACACGGCTCCATATCCTCCACAAACTACGCCAACATACCCTCCTAGTGTTCCTCCACCGCAGCATGGACCCCCGCCAAATAATCCGATGATGATGGGCAACCACTGGGGCGGTCCACCAGCACCACACGGACGAGGAGGCTGGCCGTCTCATGCCCACAACAACCATGGATCCAAACCACGGCATCACAACGGCAATAAGCGTGACCATACGTCCGCGTTCAACAAGCCACAGTCAACAGTACCTCGCACCCCGGCACCACCAGCAGTTCCCAGCTTTGGCAACCCACTGCCCTCCAAACCTCCACCTGCAGCAGATGCCACGCGGAAACCCAAGAAGCGCAAGAGAAAGCACAACCAGCTTGGACTGACACCGAAGACCGACGACCATGAGTCCAGTGAGGAAGAAGAGGATGTGGACGAGGAATCCAAGCTCGCGCAAACGAGCGCTGATGCCGCGGCTCCGCTCCAGTTCACCTACCGAGGCCAAACAGCGACGCTGCAGTCGCAGTCCGACATAGCCGCTTGGATCGCGGAGCGCAAGAAGAGGTTCCCAACGCAAGCACGCATCGATGAGAAGAAGAAAGCTGCTGACGAGGCCAGAGCCGCCCGGGACGCGGCTCGGCTGGAGAAACAGAAGGAACGGGAGAGGGAAAGGGAAAAGCACAAAGCTAAGCAGCGAGCTTCACCGCCAAAGTCAGCTGGAGAGGCTGCTGCGAGAACAGATCCGGCCCTCGATGCCGCGCTCAAGGCGCAGCGTAAGGCTGAGAAGATCCGGCGTAACCTCGCCAAAGCTGAGGCGGAGGCTGAAGCTGCTCGACTGAAGGTAGAGGCGCTGCAGAGGCAGGCTCAGGGCTTGAAGGCTCAGCAGCCCGCGCAAGAGCGAAGTGGTGTGTCGGCCTCAGAGCCGCTCGCTGTGCCTACTGCGGGCGCTGGAATCGGTGGTGCGGAAGCTCCTGATCCAGAAGTTCCAGCGGCATCTGAAGCATTGTCAGGCGAGACTACAACCTCTGTCTCTGGCCCTCTTCCAGTTCCCGCGGCAGCAAATCTGGTCGATTATGATTTGGACTTAAATTCCAAGGACTCAGACGACAGCGACTATACCTCGTCCAGCGGCTCAGACTCGGGTTCCGACTCAGACAGGTCCGATTCGGGTTCAGATTCCGACAGTGATGGCAACGACTCCGCACCGGAGGAAGTGAGCTCCCGACGACAGGGTCCCGAGCAGGTTCCCGCGCCACCGCGCGAAGGCAAAAAAGCCGCCTGTCGGCACTTTGCGCGTACCGGAAGATGCAACCGGGGCGACAAGTGCAAGTTCTCGCACGAGGTCAGTGAGAAGGGGCCCAAGGTGAAGCCAGCAGAGAAGGAGAAGAAGGGACGGAAAGGATTACTTCAAGCTGTGAGTTGTGCCTATGCCAAATGGCTGGTTGTTCAGCTGAGGTGGCGTTTACCATGGTCTATTCGCTGTTCCGGCCTATACCAAGCATTTACGGAGCCAGACTACTATAAGAAGTGACGAAGCTAATCATATATGAAACCACAGCTGCTGGACCGGCAAAAGGATGACGAAGACCGCCGAGCGATGGAAGTGATTTCCTGGCTTGGGCAGAATGGCCATTTGGCTGCGCCGGCGATGGACAATGCGGCCAGCCGCACTGCTGACGACCATGCTGACGCCCATCCGGATGATTATGTCGACGCCAGCGTGGAGGTGAGCGTGGAAAGTGGAATGAAGGTGCCCGCGAACGGCGCCCCGCAATTGGATACCCCAGTGTAGTGGTTTTTGATCAACGAATAAAAATATACGAACGAATGAATACGTTGGAGTTTTTCGGTTTCGACTTGAAATCCTTCTGGCACGTAGAAGGCTGGCATTATTGGGAGTGAACGGGGTTCTCCTGAGTAGAATCATACATCGCGCTATTTCGTAAGTACGCATGTACTGTGCAGTGCGCTCGGATAGTACTTCCACCTCAACTCTTTGGACGACACGAATAGAGGTTTGCAAATTTTGCATTGCCTTGAGGTGGAATGATGGCAGTCTCAGCCAGTGTTCGTCTACGTAGGAATAGCAGAGAACAGAGTTCGAGATATCAAAACTTTGACATTTTCTCAGCCTCATGACCTCTCCCTCTGAGACATGCAAGAGTGAGAAATGCGATGACGAGTTTCAGTGGTCCACCAACTCAAGGACCAGAATGCCCCCAGCAGAGCCTCATCCGTTTCGCACTGTCATCGGCTCTTCCAAGTTCTATCACGAGTGATCACTGATCAGGGATCACATTGTCAGGATCTACGCGTCATCAAGCATTCAAGCCTCAAGGCTAATGTATGCATGTGTTGGTAGTTTTAACTTTTCTTTCCAACTACTGACTTTTCTTACCTCCACCAAAGCCAAGCGAAAATACGAAATTCCAAAAGAGAAAAGAATATCCAAAAGCGCCCGCCGCTGCGCCTCTTGACAGGATCATTATG
>JAXQJV010000940.1:0-11822 GCA_037042255.1 Penicillium sp. PG106-07D
CGTACTTAAGCCACACGCCGGCCAGTTAGTAGTATGGTGGGTGACCACATGCGAATCCTGGCTGTTGTATGTTTTTGGTTTTGGTTTTGTGCAATGTTCTCTGATCTCCATGTCTTTCGCGGTGTTATTTTCACTCGGAAACGTGCTAATTTCATGACACAGCGTCTCCGCGAAATCACCGACCCATCCTCCTCTCCCTCTGCCACCAAAGAAGAAAATCCCTACCATCATCTCCGGATTACCGTGACCAGTGGCGGCTGCCATGGCTTCCAATACTTGATGTCCCTCGAATCAGCGAGCAAGATTGATGCCGAGGAGGATACCATCTTCGAAGGCGAGGCAGATCCATCAGAAGCGCCAACAAATGCCGCTGGCACGGCAAAGGTTATCATGGACGAGCCTTCGCTTGAGCTGTTGTCCGGCAGCACAGTCGACTACACTACCGAGTTGATTGGTAGTCAATTCAAGATTGTGGACAACCCGCGGGCCACGAGTAATTGCGGCTGTGGTACCAGCTTTGACGTGATGGACTGATCAGCAAACGGGCTACTATCCCATCTCTCTCTTTTGCGTGTACAGATACAGCATTATCCACATTTGGTTGATAGATAGATTAAATTGCATTGTATACCCCTCTTCTCTGTATGAGACCATCTACTTCGCGCAAGACTCGAAATGATCCCGAAGCACAATTGTAGCGTCCTCGTGACCGTGATCGGCTACGCTCGTTTGGCGACATCTTCGATTTCGTGGAATTTCATTGAAAGTGTAGCCATATAGTCATAATTGTACAAACTGGCGGCCATATCAGCCCGACCTCCTCGCAACAACCGCAATCTCATATGGCTCAAGCCCAACCTCTTCCAAAACCCGCACATCAGAAAACACCGACCCCAGAAAACAAGCCTCATAATCAACCCAATCTACCCTCGGACCCAGCCATACCACAACCCCCACATTCTCCCCTCCGTACCTCTCAATATACCTAGAAACCAACCTCGGATCCCTTGGGTAGACAAACAACCAAGCCGCCGCCTGCTGCGCTCGAGAATAAAGATCCCACGCACCGCCCGCGACATGCATGTCTTCTTCGGCGATGTATCGATTAACGGTTGATGCTACCTCGACCCCCTCAACGGATATTGAGGTATTGGAGTGTGAGAGGAGGGCTTCTAGGAGGCCGGAGCCGCTGCCGATTGAGAGGGTGAAGGCGGGTTTTTTGGGGAGGAGATTTGTTAGGGTTGCGAGGAGGGTGCTGGATATGGAGAGGCAGCAGTCTGGGAAGCGGGTGGGTGATGAGGCGAGGTGGGATGATATTTGAGAGAGGTCCATGGTGGGCTTTTGGTTTAGGGTCTGGAGGTATACTGGGAGAGGAAGGAGGATAGATATCAAATTCAGTAATAAATGAGATGAACTCGGATGCGGATTTACTAGAGGCCGGCTATTGAATGGGTTATTCCATTTCTATGTCAAGAATAATGAGCATCTGGGCTTATCTGCGCGATTCTACTACTTTCTTACTTAGGTGATGCGTGCTTCGGAGATGTAATTATTGATCTATGCATTTCATCAAGTCTCTTTTTTCATCTACCTCCACACCACACATTCACCACGACGGAATCATCCCCTCGAAGATAAAGCAGAGCCGCAGACCGGGGCAAATGAGAATCGTACGCCCCCCAAAGATATCGCGATAGCCTGGCTTGATTTTAAGTCCATATGGACGAGCCTCGGAACCGACAAGGGCCCAGAGACAAATAAACCAAGAAAACAAGAATAGGAAAAAGGCGTATAGAAACCAGCAACAAGGAAAACAATGAGGTTAATATGATGGAAGAAACAAGGAGGGGGAGCGGTTTAAAGAATATGAAAGAAAAATTTCATCTCGAGTCATGTACCGTTCTTTCTTGCATGTAGAGTCAGTCCATTCCTCTACCTTTTCACCCTCTTCAAATGCCCTTGAACCTTGGCAAGGTTTGTGGAACAGACGAGATTGAGGAAGGTGGGAGTGATTTAGGGGTGCGCACCGCCTAGTACACGCGGGCAAGGTTGCGGAGGTACCAGTCCACCAAGCGGCGGCCAGCCTTGGTCTCGCTGACGTGGATAAGATCGTCCTCAAGGGCATAGTCGAGGTCGTTAGAGATAACGGCCTCACCCTCAAGCAGGCCACCCTCAACCCAGCGAATCTGGCGACTGCGCTGCTTGTTGACCAGCAGCCACGAGCGGAGCTGCTCAGGCTCCACCTCGAGGAAGCCAGCCAGCTTCTTAAGGTCCATGGTGGTGTAGAGCTTCAGATATGAGCGAATTGTGGGGTTGAATAGGGTGTTCTTGACCTCATCCATGAAGATGGCGGTGTGGTGGTCGACGGGGTCGACGTTCAGAGCCGGGTTGTCGAAGTCAGGGGGAGTAGGGCTGATGAACTTGGGGCAAGCGGAGCGGAAGAGCTCCTCGAAGACGGGCAGGGCCTCCGGGCCACCCTGCTGCATGCGGTGGAACTGCTCGCCGTACTTCTCGCGGACGGCGGAGTGGATGGTGTCGTCGAGACGAGTGGGGTGGAGGGCGACACAGATGGCAATCAGAGCGTACATCTGGTCGTTCTTCTTGGCAATAGCGTCGTAGTTGTTGCCGCCCTTCTGGAAGTTCTTTGTCCGGGAGACGTAGACCAGAATGTGGCTGAACATGCGGATGGCGTCGGCGTAACGACGCATCATCATGTAGGAGAAACCCACGTAGTAGTAGGTGGTGAAGTGAGCGGCCATCACGCGGGCGAACATGGCCTTCTTGTTCATCTCGATATCATCGAGGGTCTTAATGGCGAGGCTGAAGTCACCGAGCAGGCAGTGCACACGCAGCAGGCCGATGATCGAGAAATAGCCCAGCATCTTGTACAGAGGGCGGGAACCGTACTCGCCAGCGAAGGCGGCGGGATCCTCACCACGCTTGATGGCAGCGAGCTGCTCGTTGATCTGAGAGCGCTGGATGAGGGAGTAGAGCACGTTCAGCACGGAGTAGCAGCCCCAGGTGTTGGGATTCTCGCGGAGAAGCTGAGCCTCCTCCTCGGAAGAGCCGCTCCGGGCGACTCGGTTGCGATAGCGGCAGAACGACTCGAATTGGTAGATGAACTCATCGATAACATCCCAGGCCCAGTAGTACTAGAGTAAAACAACTTATATTAGTCTCATCATCTTCACACACTCGATAGTTGGTTGATGTCCGCTCCAATGAATGCCAAGCAATGACATTTCTTTCATTGTTTTGCCCAACCACCTGCAACAGAGCGATGCAGCGGAGCACATACCGAGGGAACCTCGAGGTCTACGGGGCCCTCCGAGTTCAAAATGTAGTGGAAGAGACTGCAGTAGTTGTCGTAGCTGGCGAACTTGGTCTCGAGGGTGGCCTGGTATTCCAGCGGGGTAGCGGCGGCAGTTAGCTGTGCCTGGAGGTCCTGGGCCTGCGAGCCACCGAGGGATGTCGTCCGGTCCAAATCGCTCATTCCATCCTCAAAGTTGACCTGCTCACGGTAGTCGTTAACCAGAGCCTCCTCCTCAACATCGGACTCATCGTTCAGGCTGGGGCGCGCATTGACGCGGTCGTCGTAGGACATTGTGGGCGAAAAGGGATTGTCGAGGAGCGAAGGAGAGGATAAGAAGATATTTTTTTTCTCGCGCCGAGGGAGGACGGCAAGGGCGGAGGGAAAGGTGATGGTGGTGGTGGTGGGGGTTTCGCGTCCGTCGGGCGGCCTGTGCGATTTGCCAGAGAAGTTGAATTTTGAGGGTTTTCGCTTCGGTGTTGTGCTTATCTTATCTGCGCATAAACGGGCCTGTGACTGCTGACTCATCTTATGCCGACCTCACCTCAGATGTGCAAGTACCTACTGGGACACCTACTGTATCAGGTATTATTGACCGACGAAGAAGTTTAATTTTGTTTTCTATTTCATCATTTTCTAAAAGAAATGTTTAGTGAACTTAACCAGGTCACCTCCCAAAATGACCCAAGGGCAGGTATTTCAAATCCAGACCAGCCGAAGTGAAGCCACTGTGCTCATCATCTCCAACTACGAGAAGAAATATAGATAGCTGAGCCAGATATCTGTCATTCTTTTGAAAAAAATCCACATTTCCAGATCGGCTCGAGTACTGGAATGCTCAAATTCGTGGTTATTCGGGATGAATTGCAGAGCATTCAAAGACAATGGAAGCAGTGATCTTGCAGTACACGCCTATAGCTTTTACCCATAACCCTATAATAAGAGAGAGATGCAATCATTGCATGTTCATCCCTTGGAGCCCGCTAAAAGAACATTCCATCGTAGGCAATGAACGAAGCATAAAAAGTCAAGGAGTGTTTAGGCAGATGCAAGGCAGGACGGGATCTCAAGTCCACCTGATTGATAGAAGATACTAAGATACCGACAGGACCATAACAGCTTCAGGTTTGTGAGTTACAAGATGCAGTCGCTAGACTTAAATATTAAATAGTTGGTCCCAATGATGGCATGTCTCCGGAAGTCAACTTATACTGCCATGCGTAACCGCATGTATGAGAGCGGAGAAGGCAGCCTAGGTGGCGACTTAGCGTTGTTTTGCGGGTTGGAACAAGATTCCGGTGGATGTTTTTCCCTTTTATCTAAGCATCCAAATCAGCTGGTGCTTTCTTCTAAACGCCCATCTTGCGAGGAAGCCAAACAGTTCTTTGTGCATTTCATTTCAAGCTGTCAGACTCTGAACCCTACCCTCGCAAGAAAGCGCGACAATCTGGTCTCACCCAAGGGAAATCCACCCTGCTATGACCACCAAACCGTGCCTTCGTTTGTCTGTTCCTGCGTGAACCCCTCCATTTGTGTTGAATCGAAAATAGCGGCCTCTGCTTGTCGCCCGAGTTTCTCGCAACCTAGCGACACAACCCTGACACTTCCATGCAGCATGACAGTTCCCCACCTCCTTTCGCGCCAGACCATACGAAAACGAAAACTACTGGCAAAGGCCAGCTCCTTTAGCCCATCCCGTCAACGCTGGAATAAAAAAAAACCTGGGACAACCTTCGTTTCTATTGGTTCCAGTGAGGCCCCGTTCAATCATTCTTGCCCTTTCCTCAATTCGGATCCATCTAGGATTGCGATAGCTTCAAAAGGTAGTTTTACGCTACCTTGCTGCGCTAGCAACTGAATATCTTGAACAGCCTTTGCCGTGGGTTGAAACTTCTGGCTGAGCGCAATGCCGAATCGACAGAGCTCAATGAACGCCTCCCTTGCGTCATCAGTGTCATCCAAATGATGCACCAGAACACCGAGCGCCGTTTGCACCGCATCGACAACCTGACTGGGGATGTGTTTCAACCCATACGACTGGCGATGTACCTGAAGACACCAAGCCATCTCTTCGGCTTGCGCTCGCCGCTGCTGCCTTAAGTCAGGGGTTATTGTTCCCTCGTCGTCTCGGTCAATTAGCGTCTCGAGCATATCCATGACTGTCTGGAGGCATTTGATGCTTCGTGCATCGTCAGCATGTAGTACGGAAAAGTCAAATCGTGATCTGTAGGGGCATGTCGAGAATTCTTACCGGAGGGTCAGGAGTTGTGGAATCGGTTCTGCTCCGACCTGGGACGCACTGGGCCAATCTGCCAGCCATTGTTGGAGTCGATCATAAAGACTTCTGGCTTCGGCTAAAAACTCTTGAAAGTTCCCGCACAATTCCACATTGTGGGAGAGTTCATGAATGTCAAACAAGATGACCATCAGCTCGCCCAGTCCCTGTCTCACTTGAGGGAGATGCGCGGGCTTCGTGGTATAATTGATCTGATTCAAATGCGGGTACGGAGTCCAGTCACAGTCATTGTCACCTTTTACGTTTAATGTAAAAGCAGGCCGCTCCAGGTTGGCCACCTTATGGAGCTTCGTCGAGAGCTGACTATGAACGATGTTAGTGACCTGTCCCCATTCCAAGGTCTATCTGAGGTCCACATACAGGTTCAGGCTGAAGACGCCCCAAGCCGTTATCGCTCGAACACGTTCCATCTCGGGCGACATCGTCTCACCAGTTGAATGCACTGCTCTTGGGTGTATGAACAGGCCCATATCCTGAGCCATTTGGACGGCCCCCCGCAAAAGCCACCAGGCTCGTCTGGTCTTTCCCTGTTGTAATAGTCTATGGATCCTCAGCCTCTTCGCTACAGAAAAGAGAAAATGGACATCAAAAGGCCAAAAACGTCACATACACACAACACATCATCAGGAGAGCCTGAATGTTTGTCAACGTCTCAAGTCCCTCTTGGGGCTTCAACAATCGTTCCGCTTCCTCGAAGAAGCTCTGGCCCCATGAAAATGCGTTCTCCGGATCAGAGAAGACGCCGGGACTATCAGAATACGCCTGTCGAAGGATCAGAAACCAGAAGATGACTGAATGAACGGGTAAGGGGCTCCATACGCTTGCTAATGATAAAAGGCTATTTACCAAGAGTGGGGAACAAAATTCAGACGAGAGATCGCCCCGCTTCATATGGTCCAGAAAGATGCCTTGATCAACAAACTGCGCGCACGGATGGTCCCACGTGAAGTATAACGAAACCAGATGCGAAACAAGATCATTGTCATCGGTCACTTCTGTCCATGGCTTCGCAGGTACCCTGAAAAGAGGAATGTCACATAGACTTTCCAAAGTCACCCGGGCGTACGGGTGAAGCACCGCACGAGGTAATTCCACGTGTGGCTCTTCTTCCGGCGAGCTCGACAGTCGACTTGATTCTGCCGTGGGCTGCGGTATTGATGCGGAGGGTTCGTACAGCGACGACTCGACATGTCCCAGATCCTCTCTTATGGCCTGATGCCCCAGGGCTGTCGAAGTGGACTCGGGGAATTTTGCGGGGCTGCCCAAGGCCTGAGCAATATTCTGCAATGACCCATGATTCTTGACCAATTCGACAATTTCCAACACTCTGTCTTGTGGCGCGAGTCGGATTTCATGCAACAGTTTTTCGAGCAGGCCTTTGTAATCGGTGAGCTCTCGGATGGTCTTCTTCACGGCAATTTTGCGCCTCAGATCCCGGGTTGGGTCGAAGTGGCATTCCTTCGCGGTGCCGGCGTTTTTGCAGGGCTCGCATGGCCCTGGTTCTCCCGAGCACTGTGTTTGGAAGACGATATTGTCAGCTTTTCGAGTTGGGTATCACATTTCTCACGCATGCATCTGAGCCCTTGCATTGGACAGTTTGACCCCGCACGGTTGTTGGCCAGCATACCTTTCTCTTCGCCCCTTTGCACTGCAAACAAGCCGTCGAGTTCTTTTTTGTCCGAGCCACGGTTATGGATGACTGTCCGGCATATATGCGCGATGATGGGCCCGGTGCCAACGGAGGGAACTTTTGTTTGGAAAGGTCGTGATGGCTCATCTTCTCGGCCAATGACTGCCTCATAAGCAGAGTGTATGGCTGCCGAGAACGAAGAACCTGTCCAGCCGGTTGAAAATCCACCGCCATGAATTCGGTATAACGAAGTGGCCTTGAAAAGCAATTAGAGAGGGACCTTTGCCATTCACTCGAATTTGGAGCGCACTCGAAGAAATGACAGAGACACAGGTCGCCGATCGTCACAAAATTGTTTGCTTGATGGAGTCCGTAAGGGTAACAGATGGGGCTTTTCAGCTCATTTCTGACGATCTTCTTGACTCAAACCTCGAAATTCAATTCAAAACAGCTTCTGTGGTAAGCTCAATGTGACTGTTGCGGGTTGCTTGCTGCGTTATGTACTCGCTCGCGCATGGGAAAAAGGCTGGTGGAATGATACCGGTTGAAACGATTGAGGCCAGCCTGCAGGTGACAAACCGGACTGTGATTGAGGGGGTCTCCAGTTTCGAAGCAAACACTAGGCCAAGGGGGGGTTCGGCGGCCGTCGCACAAACAGGGTGACCTATGGTCGAAGACTGAACGCCCCGATGATTGGAGGGAACGGAGTACTCCACAGCCTGCCAATCAGACACCGTTGAGGGCAATAGAGGCATGGAAGCGGACAGGGAAGGGGCAAGGTCCGTCAGGGCAAGGCTACTCTGGAATCCGGGCAGCGGTCGATGGGTGACGTGCATCGAAAACATGGGGGCGCCGCCCGCGACAGCCATTTTGGGGGAACGTGACTGAACTCTTGACCCCAGAGTCCCCAGTGGACCTCGAAAGACACTCTCGCGCGTTACTACTACGCAAACTAACGAATCGGAAACAATACCTCACTCTTGTTGGCTCAGTGCATAAAAAGCAAGCAATGAAGACAGCAACCAGAACAGAAAGAAAAGAGAAACGCCCTTCCAACACACCACTTGAATACTTCTTGCAGCCCAACACCTAAAGATATCGACGCGAGATTGCATATGAAAACGTGGATCACCTCCACATTCAGCTAACCTGTCTATCTTCGCCTCTGTTTGCTCTACAAGCAACGGACAACCTCTCGATGAACCGAGCTGCAGGTGCCACAGGGTATTGGTGATGCCAAGTTTGTCTTTTATACATTAGTACCTGTACCCGTCGATTGGAAGAATAGGCATTTCCGAAGTGGGCATGGTCTGCCATGCGCTTTCATCTCGGCACGTTGGTGCATTCAGCATTTCTGTCACCCCCAGAAGATATTATTCATTATTGAACTGTTGCATCGCTATCCCCCCAGCATAATGATGAAATGTCGATGGCAATTGGCCCTCGAGGGATCACAAGATCGGCTGGCAAGAGAGACTCTATTCCAGCTCTTGTGGGGACCTGATCCACTTACCAGTCGCTAGGATCAGGCTATCCGAATCACCGTCCAAGGACTAAGAAGTATCTGCACGACATGACAAATTTCGATTGGTTGCAAAATATTCCCGAGACGTGATGTGGGAAAAAATTCGACTGTTTGGGAAAGGTGGCAAAGACTCGAAGTTCTTCTGACTCTTGAAATGGCCACGAGTCGTGCCGCGACACCAGGTATCCATGTTTGCAGAGAAAGGGTCATGGCAGCTCTTGCTTCACACTACATATTCTCTATAGTTCTCCTGCTCAAAGGGATCTCCTGGCCTGCGCAGCCACAATTCTCCAAGATGAGAAAGACATTCTAGGTTATCTCCATGCCGTAGTGGCTTGAATTACTTGCCGCACAACCAAAGGCAGATTCGCGCATCCCAAAAGGGCGTAAGATCACACATAACCCCACAGGTATTCGGGCAGTTTGCAATGATTCTACATCTGACTTTTCCAATTGGTCACCAGATTTTGCCTCCAACCTTACCCTGGGATGGCAAACTCTGGTATGTTATCTCTTGGCATCGAACTTGGGTTCGCTGCGATCCAATAAAAGCACCCAGTCAGGAGCAGGTGCCAGGCACGCTCTGCAACTAATTCGCCGGAACAGCACCCGCTTTACGTTGACGTTGCGTTGATCTCATAAGATGCCATGTCGATCTCAAAGATGTCACTCATGTTACTCAGATGCCGGGGTGCGCCCGTATATGACGTGGAACCATATTCGTGGCTCCACTGCAACTTTCTCAAATGCAAGTATCTGAAGCGCCGGTTTTGATATCCGGAAACCTTTTCCCATGGTCCTCGATTTGCATGCACGCCTCCAGAGTCCAAGCGAGATCGAATCCGACAATCATTTCGGACTCCCCTTACAATATCTCGGCACTATAGTCAGATATTGAGGTTCATCCCATGGTTACGAAGCGAGATTCATCAACTTATTGGTTGGCAACAGTCGCCTGCGCCGTTGGAGAATCGAAGTCTCAAGCACTCCAAGTCGATGCCCACTCACACTATCAGAACGAGCTTTGACCTGACACGGCGGCGGCTAGTCCGAGCAAAGGTTATGTACTACGCAAGGAAGCGGGGGACAGTATCGTCTCTCAAGCTTTCGCATGTGCCATGTTCCACTTTCACTGAGACGGCTTTTCAATCGCAAATACTAAGACCGTTGCGACCAGAGCTACCTATGGCTTTGTTTGACCGACTGGTGATGCATGAACCATTCGATTGAGGGTAATGGAGATACAACTTGGTGCGGATCCAAAACCAGATTTTAAATGGCGATCAGCACTAGTCATTGCTGATCTCAATATGCACGCCCTGGTCGCGATGTCATGTGGTTGACGATTTGTATGACTGAGCTTGGAAGAGTGGATGATGTCATCATTTCTCCCTTATTGGTCAGGAAAAAATACCCGGATGTCTTGCTAGCACCTTTCATTGGTATCTGTCAAGTTCTCCAGCTAACAGCCCAGAAACCAGCCACCCGTGGGCCTTTTCGAGTGTAAAAAAGCACCTGATCGCACCCGGGGGCTGACGTTGCTCGAATCACCGGCAAATCCAATGATGATGGTCATGAATCATGAAAGAGCACAAACTACGGAGTGCCTGAATCTTGACTTCCACGTGCATTGTCTCTGCATTGTCTCTGTTTGTTAATGCCTATCCATTTAATCTCACAGAAGGCTTTTGATCTGCTTTGATCATACGGCCCAACTGTTCGCTACTCTATTCATAACACACAAACCAACATCGACTTCGACTTCATCTTGATTTTTGTTCGCAAAACCCAACAGTAGCCCTGCGTGTCCCTTCCGCACCAACCTTATCATTTCCTAGTCCTCGCTTCTCGGTACCGCCCCTAGACAGCGACTTTGCTCCGGCATAAGCGTGGGATAAAATGTGAATTGACCCAAAGAATCCGGCATAGTAAACCTTCTCAATCATGCCACAGCAAAAACTCGCTGCGGATTCAGGACGAAAATGCAGGAAGTGGCACTTCCCATTGGGGAGACATGAATACCTTTCAACGCAAACCGAGCGCGTTCATGGGATAGGCTGCAGGACCATTTCTCTCAACGTGCTGTAGTTCCTACGGCGACTGTAGAAAAGCTCCCTGATAATCTTGCCCAAGGTGAAATACGTGGCTTGCTAGACTGTGCGAACCACCTCGGTTATCAAAACAAGCCTTCGGACGCTTGGCAAAGATGCTGTTCGGCTTTGACCTTCAACCCATCGATCGTGGAGTAATTTGCTTCGGCGTGCATGCGATGAAAGTAGGCGGTCCTGTGGAAAAACCACTCATACAGGTGAAGGCGTTCCACCTTGCAACTATGCTCTTGACTTTTGATGGCCTTCGCTTGCCCCGGGCTTGGTGACATATGGGCTTGGTAATAAGATCTGAGATCAAGAAATCTGGACAAGATAACAGGTGAGTCACTTCAAATAATGTGACATTGCTGTTTTTGTCATCTGTGTGTAAAGACGAATCATCTGTCAAGTCTTCAATCTCTTGCTTGTCTATCGTGTGCGTCAGTGCGTCAGCATATAATACTGTCAAGGAAATACTTCAAGGGATATATGGAGATTCCGTTTAGGACAGTGGTTCCTGTGACCCTGCTTGGTTCGGATCACTCGAGACAGACTGTCAAACTTCCCAGCGGATCCCATTCAACCAGTCGTGCTACGTTTTATTCCGCTCCACGAGCTTCCTCGTCTTCTTATTTTAGTTCAATTCTGAGCAAGAATAACTTGAGGTGACCAAAGTGATTCCCAGTCCGGCCCTCGACATGTCCATCTCGTACTTGGCACTTGTGCTTAGTCTCAATTTTCTAGGTGATTCGAGGATTATGGTTGGGTCTCGCTACGGTTCAGTATTGGCTGCGTGGTGCAGTATGCACAAAAACTAGGCGGGTATACAGCATCTCGCTGTTGGCCCGTATCCCCGCGCTGTGCTTTTGAGATTCATCGTGATGAGATTGGACATCTCTTTGAGCAGACATTAATGATGTTTGAGCAACAAGTCCAAATGCTATACCACCTATAAACACAAATATTAGCTT
>JAXQJV010000941.1:0-11805 GCA_037042255.1 Penicillium sp. PG106-07D
AACACCAGAGGCATTTGCTGCCACGGGGCATCCTCCGGCATTGGACCCGGTCCGACTCCCATGATCTGGTCCTCGAGATTACCCACGGCTTCAAACCACTCCATGAGCTCCTGCGTCATCTGTGCTCCATCCAACGGCGTTTGACTGTGAATACTAGACCCGGGGGCAGGAACGGGCGACTCCTGCAGCTGAGAAGGCATGTGAAGACCAGGCTCGGGGGCGACTGGACCACCCCGTCGAATCTTTTGCGCGCCCACCAGGCCTAATTGGGGCCCAAGCCTGCGCAGACTCCGGATTGACTTCCACAGCCGTCGGGAAATGTAGGACTGAGTCGAGAACCCCTTCACAAGTTCCAAAGCCCAGTAGAATTCTTCTTTGCAAGATCCACTGAATTGAGTTGGCGCTTGCGCAACCGCGAGGAACAGGACAGCCAAAGCAGACACCAAGAACCAATTAAAAGCCACCTGCTGTAGCTGGTAAATATCTGATGTCTCATTCAGTCGGGTGATGAACCGAATGGTATCCTTGGCAATTTCCACAACCGTCTCCGATTCGCCGGGGTATCGGACGATGTGCCCGGCCGTGTGCAGGACGGGACGATAGATGAGCATGCGCAGTTGATTAGCCCGGAGATAGAGCAGCGATCGCAGCCTGCGAAGGCTGCGAGGCCCATCGGTTGCAGCATTAGACTCGGGTGTGCTGGGATGATCAAGTCGCAAGGAGTCGGGGATAGCGTGAACCCAACGTAATACCTGCCAGTCCAGGTAGTTCATTTCCTCCTTCTTGATCTCATTCGTATTATTAAAGGCGGAAATGAACTTCCAGACCTTCGCTGCGATCCGACTATACCGAATCATCACTCGAAGATATGGAGTCTTCTCTTCGGGTTCTGGCAACCACGGGTCAATGTCGGTGTCCTCCAGTGCAAACGGCATGCCGGTGCCAAAGCTCCAGCGCATGTCGAGGATATAAATCGACCAGAACAGCCGCAGAACTCGATCTCTGCCGGCAGCCACGATCCCGGGTTGATTGAGTGATTCACGTCGGTGAAGACCTTTCTCCAGACACATGCGCTCGACAATTCCAATCGTCCGCCAGGCGAGGGTCTCTTCGTCCATTTGAAAGTAAAAGATAGACTATCATGCAGTCAGTACATCGGTACGATTGAATTGACCCAAGAAATGAAAGTGCTGACCTACCACGAGCGTCAAGAAGATAATCGACTTTATCTCTGGTGGGCCCCATACGCAATTGTCCTGCACCTCTCGCACGCTATCAAACAAGGCAATAGCCTGCTCACTGCGACCACTGGCCTCGGCCGTCAATGCACACGCAAAGACCAACCGCAGAATATAAACATCTTCTCGGTCCAGTGCATTTCCATTAGTTTGCGCATCAGGCTCGATTGTGTGATCCATCAAGCCGTAAAGACGGTGTACTTGATTCAGCAGCTCGGAAAGCTCCAGCACGGGATACATGATTCCCATTTCCTCTTCATAAACTTGGCATAGCCGCAGAGCTTCGCTCTTTGGCAACGCCCAGAGCGGATCCACTGCATGACGAAGCTCCGAGTCCCGGTTTGGCGCAGACGGCGAGGCCAAAGGCGAGAGCCCCTGCGTCAAATCACCTTCAGCTTCATCTCCGGGGTCATTGCGCTCCACAATGCCTCGCTGGAGCAAGCTCGACTTGGCGAGATCGAAGCTGAATCCAGAAGTGGTCGGTCCCTGGAAGGAGGCCTCTCTTGCGGTCGAAACGCGTCGTAAAGGGCGCTGAGTTGGCAAGAGTCCGTAGGAGCCCGTCGCTGGTCCGACTACACTCGAACGGGTCTTGCCAACTGTCGGGCTCTCGCTGTGTGCCATTGCCCGCACTGTCGCCGTTAGAGAGCTGATCTGTTCTTGCATTGACCTCATCTGATGGAACAGTCGCTCGAAATGACTGTCAGATGTTAGAATGCTAAACTCCGACCGTAAACATAAGTTATCAGATGATTTTCATACTCATTTTCACCAAGGCTGTCTCGTCGAGTATTCTCCACGTAGACGCATTCGATGTGCTGCCGACCACACCGATGGCAGGGTGCTTGGCCATTACATTTGATCTTGCGGCGCTTGCATTCATTGCTTTTCTCAATTGTCAGACCTCTGCACCACAGTGCATTACCACTCACTTTGAGCAGGGGACATACCACGCACGGGCAATGTACTTGCGCCGTTTCTTCCGTGGGCGCTCTTCAACGGGCTGCTCCTCTTGCTCGTCTATTGAGCGCGGTTGCTCCCCATTGGGAGTTGTCGATGGCTCTAGGCTATCCATCTTGGCAAATTCAGGGAAGTCAGAGGATTATAGAGATAGTCGGGGGAAAGAAAGAGTCACGAGTATCCGACGAAGTGGAACTTGGGAAGAAGCGCAAAAAGTGCGGGGGATTCCGCGAGCCCCGGACTTCCAGGCGGAGCAGTTAGTTTGTGGCGCTCGTGCCAGAGTCCACATTCACCCCAAATATGAGATACCATGGATTTTGAAGCTCGGAGGTCGGTATGGAGAATATTGTAATTAGGTAAATCATGTCAGTCATCAAAGAGATGGCAATGGCAATGACTAAGGAAATCGAAAGAATATACTATGTTCATTGAATTCATAAGCCCGGAGCATTGTCCATGGCATTTTACAATCATATGTTGCCCCTACACAAAACTAAGCTCTGTCCATCCTCAAAAGTTATTTACAGAATAAAGAGCCACAAGGCTTTTCAAAGTGCATAGCCCGTCAAACAAGCCATGCACTCATCAGTGCAACTCCCGAATCCCGTCACAGATCCTTGGTCCGCTCATCGCTCTCGGCGATCCACTGCTCCAATTTCTTGGGATCCCGAGCCGTGAAGCCCACCTTGAACGGCTTAGGCTCCGTGGTCAAAGCCGTAGGAATGGCATTGCAGTCAAGTGCATTCAGGATCGGGCGATCTTCAGCAGCCTTGGCGGGGTGCATCTTGAATGCAGTGATCAGGCGCAAGAGGGCCGTGTACAGTTCCCGGTTGGCCAGGTGCGAGCCAGCGCACATGCGAGAACCAGCACCATAGCCGTAGTGAGGGGTGCCGGATGCCTCTCCGAGCTCCAAGTAACGCTCAGGGATGAATTTTTCTGGCTGGTCAAAGTGGTCCGCGTCGTAGTCTGCGGCCCAAGCGTTCTGATGAAAATGTTAGAGAGGAACATATTACGGGCCAACATGTAAGTTTTTCACTTACCATAAAGAATGTCGTTCCAGCGGGGATAACGCTTCCATTCCACTCAATATCCTTGGTGCTTTCGCGGGGAAGACAGATTGGGATGACAGTCCAGAATCGCAGAACCTCCTTCACCAATGCTGTGATGTAGGGAACCTTCTCCTCAACCAAGCATTTCTCCCAGCCATCGCCATTGGGATACACTTTCATGATTTCGTCATACGCTTTCTTCTGGATGCGCTGGCCATCCTCGGAGGCCAGGTAGGCAATGCCCATGATCAAATTCCCCGGAACGGTGTCAAGACCCGCGGAAACCATGGTCAGGCAAATCGATTTCACCTCGGCTGTAACACAATTTTAGTTTTCATGAAGGAACTGAAAAGGAGTGCAAAACTTGGTAAGTGCACAGTTTGACTTACCGTCATTCAGCTTAGCTTCCGGGTCCTTGATAATGTTACCCGTAATGCAAGGCTTGTCTGTGCCCTTGGCAATGCGATCCTTCAAGATGTCCAAAAGATAGGTGAGATACTTGTCACGTCGCGCGCGGAATGCCTCGGCCTCGGTGTTCATCTTGGGGAAGATGCGCAGCAGAGGAATGTAGTCCTGCCAGTTGTTGGAAGTGCTGCGGAAGTTGGACACGCCACGCTCCACGTCGACAATCTCTTTTAGAAGCTGGTCATCCACGTTGCCCTCGATGCGGAAGCCATAGTTGAGCGTGAGACTCGTGTTGAGCGCAAAGCGCTGGAAGTATGCGGTAGGGTTGATGTCCACGGTGCCACCTTTGCTGTCCCGGTAAAGCTCTTTGATGCTGGAGTTGCATTCAAGGTCGATAATCGGCATATATGATTGAGTCGCCGGGCGGTTAAGAGCAGTAGCGGCCGCCTTACGGCGCCGCTTGCAGGATTCATCCCAGGGCGAAGTGCCAATCGTGAATCCTTGCGAGCTGGAGACAACGCTGTGGAAAGTGTGGAAGGTTGGTCGAGAAATGAGAGCGGACTGGTCCTTGATCCACAGTTGTCGCACCGAGTCGAAACTGTTGGCAAACACGATGCGCTACAAGCGTTGTCAGTCCTGCGACCATAATTCCATGCGGTTGTCTATAATGAGAGACACCTACCTTGTTACCCATCCGCACCTGGAAGACGGGACCATACTTTTTGGCCCATTTGGCCGTGACCTGCGCATGCTGGTCCCCGAGTTGTAGCAAATTGCCGAAAAGTGGTACGCCAGGAATCTCCGGCAGGCCCTTGATCTTGGGGACGTCTGTGCGGTTCAAGTAGCGAATGATGAAGTAGACCACCGCGACCACGGCGATGGCAAGTGTCTGAACGGCCATGACGTCTTGAATATACACGAAGGAAGCAGTTGGATCTCGTTGCTACCATGAGGGGGCATGCAGCTCTTTTAACAGCGCACTGACTGGGGCGGCGTGTTCCCGCTATGCAGGGCTGGCTATCGCCGGCAACAGTGACGAGTCCTCCGCATGTTTCGTTTCAGGCCAGTCAACCAGTGAGAACGAGGCCCAAGTGATCATCGCATGCTGGTCGCCCGCATTTGCATTCAAAGGGCTCCACTGCGGAGCAGCGGAAACCCATTCCCGCCCCTTGCCATCGTGTCTGGGAAGACTCACTGGGGGCCCGGTCAGGTCCAGCAGTCGGGACACGGCACACAGGTGTGTATCCACTTGGACCTCTTCAGCTGCTGTTAAGCAAGAATCAGGCCCTCCACAGAGCACTGCCCTCATTGATGTCAAGATGGAGCCCCCCGATCGCGCGGAATGCTCGTTCCGCACCTCGTCCGAATGCGCTCGACGTTCCATTTTGGTCCAAAACGCGGGGAAACCTCCGAAGTTCCGAGCGGTGGGGCCGCAACTGGTGGCCTTGGGAAAGTGGCAGAGACTAGTTGCCCCAAGTATATCCATACCACCTCAAACAGATTGGACCCATGCCGTGGTGAGAAGTCAGTTGTACGTACAAATGGATGAAGCTTTCCAGTTTAAATGACTCGCCTGCAAGGGACTTCAGGCTGTAAGGAACCGGCAATAAGAAGGCTTTGAGCAGCGCCAAAATATATCCATTTCAGTTGAAGCGGTTCTAGCCAATCTTGGAAACAGTTCGCCGTATAGGTATACAAATGGATGGCAAGACAACTTGCAACTTTGACAGAGATAGATAGAATATACATAGAAGAAGTGGAAGAAGGAAAAATAAGAAAGACGGGACCAGCTGCACATAGCAAAGCCACATGATTCCCGTGCTCGGAGACTGGGCGGCCCCTATCGCGTCCACGCTACAATCCGGTTCCATCATCCCGGTTCGTAGAAGATCTGGCGAGGCCATTGTGGAGGAAACACTATACTTTGACCAGCGAAGCCGACCAGAAATGGAATAGACAATCTCTCATTGCTGAACTTCGACCGAAACAAGCTTCAGGCTCTCTTGGCCAGAACTTCATCAACATCATAGCCGGACATAAATAATCAAGATGCTATGCATGTGCGCTGCATCTAGTACGATACCATACTTGTCATACTTGTCTTTGCCCTCCAACACCCCGTCCATCAGTGACGTTTCAATGCTTGCTTCAACTGTGCCAAAACCCCCATCTTGGGTTCTGACGCAGACAAGCTCTTCGACACGGAAAATCCCATAGAGCGATTGATTTCTTCCGCGCCCACCAACACATCCTGCGCGATGCCCCGGCGTCTTCGCCAATTGCGCTCCGTATTCGTCACGTACCCTCGTCGAGCCATGCCCCCATAAAATTCCCGCGCTTCCTCCGGGGTTCGCACCCGGAGAATGTCATATGTACTGGCTTGGGTCATGGCCGCATCGCGTTCCTGAGTCGTTTGGCCGTCCACCACCTGCAGATTGACTGACAGGGCGCGAAACCGTGGGCCAAACATCGATTCTTCCGCTGTGTTCACGAAGATGGTGATGCGACTCGCAGGCACGGGATAGGCGAGAAGGTAGTCAAGCGCATCGGCGTCAACGCCGCTCGGAATGGGCCCAATCACAAAGTCGTGGCCATTTTCGATGGCCTGCTGAATGCGGGGCACATAATGGGTGTGGAAGTAGACCTCATTTGGTCCAGTGTTGATGGGCCCGGAGATGAAGGCGATGTCCTGACGAGGAGAATGGTCGTTGCTAGCAGGACTCCCGACCACGACGTCGCCCTCTGGTGTCATTGAAGAGATACGCGAGGAGCTCTGGAAATATCAGGCGAGTAACATGCAACTGGGTGTTCTCAGTGTCGATCTGGGCAGCTTCTACAGCCCAAAAGTAGTAGTCGACTTTGTGATGGTTTTAGTGTGGGGCGAGGCTCTCCAGCACCAGCCCCCACTTTTGCTTGCCCAACGAGGATGTACTCCATGCATTTGAAGAATTTGAAGACGATGCATGTGTACATCAGGTGAATGGATGAGCAGAACATGTACCTAGCACAGCTTTGACAATGATTTCTTTTGGTAAGTCGCTTCTCTTGTCACGGTTGATCTGAGCTTGAAGTTGGGGCCTTCCAACCAGTGGAGCCTCTTCCAATGTGTTCTGCCAGATTCCTCAGGCATCCTAGCTCCTCCACGCGTGTCGTCACGCGAATCTGCGGCTGGTTCCTGGCAGCTCTTCCTCATCTCCAAACCCTCGAAAGACCGAGCCGGGCGTGGGAATGAGGCAAGGTGTTGAATCCCCACATCATGTCCTCTCAATCCTTCCTTCCACTCTCGTCGCCTCCCAAGTCGCCGCGATTACTGCCCCGGCGACCGAGTTTGGATCCAGAGCGCGAGATTCTCTCGACTCGCGGCCAGCGCATTCTTTCGTTGTTACCCAGTCGAGTCTCCAGCTCGACATTAAGAGACCTCGAGGAGCACGCGGGTGCGCCGCCAACCTTTCTTCGGAGAGGGTCGCAATTAATTGGACATAGTAATGCCCGATATGAATGGTACGCGGTACAGTGATGATAACATTGCTTTCGAATCCAGACGATATGAGCCTCTTTTCAGATCCACGGTTGTACGTCGGATCATACCACACGCTCTCATTTACCTCCTATGGGACTCCAGAAATCAAGAACAGAGGCACCGCTGAACTGGCCAAATTTGTCTCTTTTGGGGTCCAATCGATGCTAATGGCTTTTTGATCATAGGCAACGCTACTATCGACCTCCAGATTCTCTCAAGGGTCTACGCAAGCCAATGTACGATGTCTCTCTCTTTTCCTTGTGTCTTTCTCTTGGTCATATCGCTCAAACATCTACAGCCGGCAATACTATGAACGGAACAACGAGCTGATCTCTCAGTATCTCTACATCGATCGCCTTCTCGATTCCTCTCTCCCTCATAACCTGATTGAAGATTACTCGGACGGCAACCATCCTTTAGATGCTCATGCCACCAATGGCCATCCTTCATCAACCGACACGGATGACACGACCAACATAGCCCCCCTGGCCACTTCCAGAGCCGCCAGGATAAAACGTACCCCGCATAACCTCTACCGCATCCCCGATGAGACGAGCCCATTACTCTCGCCCAACCAAGAGACGGAAGAGGATCATTGTCACCACCATACCATACCCGGCCTGGACTCCAACCAGGCTCTGTCTCCAGAATCAGAAGAACGCCTAATCAACATTGCCATCCGCATCAACTTTGTCGCAAACGTCGTCTTGCTGATTTCCAAGGTGGCCATCATGGTCTTGACCAGCTCCATGTCCGTGTTGGCAGGTCTCGTCGATGGCGTCCTCGATTTTCTCAGCACAGTTATCATCTGGGTGACAACCACTTTGATCCGCCGCCAGGACCGCCGACGGTATCCAATCAGTCGTCGCCGCCTGGAGCCCTTGAGTGTCCTCGTCTTCTCTGTTATTATGGTGACCTCTTTCTTCCAAGTCGGGTTGTCATCTATCAACAAATTAACTGGCGATGATCACACCCTAGTTGAATTGTCAGTTCCCTCCATTGCGCTGATGGCGGGAACCGTGGTTATTAAATTACTGTGCTGGATCTGGTGCCGTCTCATTCCGAGCCCCAGTGTCCAGGTCCTCGCTCAAGATGCGATGACGGATGTTGTTTTCAACACGTTCAGCATTATATTTCCGCTGAGTATGCACCGTTCACCCTCTATCTGCCCCTAAGCATTCAACCCAAGAATTTCGTACTAACTCTTCATCCAATCTAGTCGGCTCTTTCGCCCGTCTCTGGTTCCTCGACCCCCTGGGTGGTCTCCTCCTCTCCGTCTACATCATGTGGAATTGGGGCCAGACGGCAGGTGAGTATATCCGGCGCCTCACAGGTGCAGCCGCCTCCACTACCGACCACAGTATTCTGCTGTACATGACAATGCGCTTCTCCCGTGTGATCCAGAAGATCCAGGATGTCAAGGCGTACTACGCCGGCGACAAGCTGAACGTCGAGGTTGACATAGTAGTGGACGAGGGGACCAGTCTCCGGGATGCCCATGATGTGGGCGAGAGTCTGCAGTATATTTTGGAGAGCGTGCCGACCGTTGATCGGGCCTTTGTACACTTGGACTATGATCCATGGAATCTGCCCAGCCATATGAATCAACTGGATCGATAGAGGTAACGCTAGGATGTAAGGTACAATATTCACATCACAGACCTATGGCTACCGTAGACTGCAAAAATTGAGAGCAAAATATTCAAACATGGCATACATCAAGTCATTCATCTAGGTAGTTATACATAATAATCACGGATCCTCGCCGCGCTCACAAACAAGGAAAATCAAACAAAGACTGGGAGAGAAGTGTACCCATCCATATGTACAGCTGATCCTGTCCAGGTGGAAACCAATGTACTGTTCATAGCCATCAGAGACCAGCTCTTCCAGCATCAAAGAATTAGCGAGGAGGCTGCGATGACGGATGCAATGAACCCGGTAGACCTCCTTGAGTCGAGCCTTGGCTGTAGACACGGTGATGGCCCGGCGTGACACCTGGCTCACCAGGTCGTTGGTGCAAAGGGGGCATTCCACCCGGCGCCGATGGCGGCGGTGCATAGCCCATGCCACCAGGATGCATAGCTGATGGAGGGGTGTAGGAGCGACCGAGGCTGGCCAGTGATGGCATGGACCGGCCTTGGGCCTGCGGTGGAGGAGTGTTGTGACCGTATTGTCCACTGGCTAAACCGCCCGGGGTGGGGCGATGTGCCTGGTGGGAACCATTGACCAGGGTTTGGACATAGCTCTGACCGTATTGCTGAGCAGGACCTGGGGTCGACGGCCCAGCGGGAGAGTACGCGGGCTGCGAACCGGGTTGGCGTGGGCCCATGGCAAATAAATTGCCTGATGACTGAGCAGGTGGCTCCTGGCGGGAGCCATGGGCGACACTGCTGGCTCGCGGGGGAGGTGACGAAGGTCTGTACGCCGAGGACTGCGATGCCATTTCACGGGCACCAGATGAGATAGGCTGTGAGAAGACACTAGAGTAAGCAGATCGCTGAGATCCAGCCGGTGGCGGGGTTGGCGCAGGAGATGGCACTGGCATGGCGTTCAATGCAGCGTGTTGAGGTTGGCCAGCAGTATAATGTGCGTAGGAGCCTTGAGGAGCCAGTGACGACACCGGGCGACCACCTTGCGACGATGGAGGTGGAGGCGGCGGCTGAGACTGTGATGGCGGACCTCCTTGTTGTGCCCTAGGATCAAAGCGTGCCATCCAGTCGTTGTTTGCGGAAGTCCCTGAGCTACCCTGTGGGGGTCCATAGCTACCATACTCTTGGTATCCACGGGATGGCGTTTGGTACGAGCTTGGCTGACTGTAGCCAGAGGGCTTCTGCGCAGATCCTTGGGGGCCTGTATCCTCGAGACGATGTGGTTCCCCAGGTTGGTAGACGGATCTTGATGCAGCAGGTGGGACCTCACTAGCAAAGCGCTTTCGTGGCTGAGGCTCCTCAGGCTCGTCATTGAGAATGCTCATGATGTTCGAGCGCTTAGCAGGCACTTGGCGAGGAGTTGACTCGGAGACCGGTGTGGCGCTGGGACGTGAAGCATCTTTCACTGGGGAGAGGCCGGGTCGAGGGGAGTGAGAAAGCCCAGCTGGTTGTCCTGGTAGCGAATAATAAGCCCTCTGTGCGAAAGGATCGCGGTGAACCGAGGATATGTCCAGCTCCGGTCGAGAGAGTTGCGATGGCGAGCCTGGTGCCTGAGTGAGACTCGGGTGACGGGAATGGGAGGAGGGTAGAAGCGAAGGGGGTGGTTGCCCAGGCATGTAAGCCTGCGAGGACAGAGGATCCATGCGCGCCAGTTCTTGGGGCATGCCCGAGGCCGCAGTATGGCGTGAGGGCATCTGCATTTCTTGCGTACGCTGACCGGTAGCGGGCAGAATTGCCGAATCACGGCGCTCCTCGGAGAAGAATCCAAGACGAGGACCAAGCATCCGAGATGGCGGAGCCTGTGCTCGCATCGCACGAGAGGGGTCCTCACCAAGGGTAGCAGCAACCGAGGGGACAGATGGGGCGGTGGATGCTTGTGCGAGCGGCGCATAGCGGCTGGAAGTCCGTTCACTCTCAGGCATGGGTCGGCCGTGCAATTGCATTGGCTGAGGCGACATAGCAATGGACTTGCCACCTTTGGAGGGGAATCGACCATCTTCCGTCTCAGGCATCAGTTCTCCGTGAGGAGCAAGCGGACGTGGGACAATGGCCGACGGGGTTGCTTCATAACGACGCTTCGGCGCAACGCTGGGGACCGGCAGGGGACCAGTCGGTTCTCCGCGAGCTTTCTTTTCTTCTGCCATCAGCACAGTCTCTTCGAAATCTTTCTGGCCCGAGTCCAGACGTCGCTGGTAATAGTTTTTCACCTGCACAGATTTTGTGTTAATTTCGTGACTGACAAAATCAACCTCGGGGGCTTGCGCTTTCTTACCATCACTGTCGTTTTGGTCTTCATGAAGTTCGAGATGCCCTCAAAGTCACGACCAAAGTGTGCGAGCAACCGAGGGAAATCGCGTTGTTCAGGCACAGACCAGTAACTGGTCGGTTGCAGAGACCCATAGGCAGCCTCTGAGCCTTTGGGGGTCGCCAGCGCGGACTCGGGTTCATTGGACTCAAAGACAAGCACACCGTCCTTCGCTCTTCCACGCCCGCCTCTAGGGCGCGAGGCAGGTGGGGGAGCCTCTTTTTCTACGGCTTCTTTCTCCAACGGCAAGGGAGGCTCCACCATTCCGTCTACGCTCACTTCAGCCTTGGGGGCCACAGCAAGAGGTGGATTAGTCGGAGGCACCGGGCCTTGGGTTTTCGTATCCTGTTGAGCGGTTTTGGCACTACGCCGTTGAGTACGAGGACCGCCACCACGTCCGCTCCGGCGAACAACCGGCTTCTCTGCAAGCTCACCATCCTTGGCGGCTTGGCCCCGGCGACCGGAGGTGGTGGCACCTTCAGCTTCGTTCGAGTCACCGAAGGTAGGTGCTGCCGCACGCCGTGGACGTCCAGTGTCGGTGACAGGTGGAGGCTGCTCTTCGTCACCATCAAAGTCAGCCTTGACCACTCCCAAATCGGCCATGAGAGCATTGGACTTGGGGCGAGAAGATCGCGTCTTTCCCCTCCCCCGTCGACTCCAGCGTTTGTTCAGCTTCGCC
>JAXQJV010000942.1:0-11883 GCA_037042255.1 Penicillium sp. PG106-07D
GAATGACCGCAAAGTTCTGCGCGAGTGTCAAAAGCGCGGGACTGGATTCCGCATGCTCATCGCCTACGCGCAGAAACCGAGTGAGAAGCGGCGCACTGCAAGCGTCTAGACGAAAATGAAATGATGATCCCGACCGATATGAATTACTTGCTTGACGAGCCTCACGTCTCATGCGTCACGATTGAATTTGGATATGGATATCTAATCTGCATGATTTTTCCCTTCCTATCTTTTGTGTTATCGATTTTTATTATGATAAATACCCTCAACATCTTTTTTGGGCGTTCGTGCCTTTTTTTTTTCTTTTTGTTATTGATTCTGTCCTTGAGCATTTGCCGGAGAGTCAAGCTTTGCTTTCAAGACTTGCATTGACTTCACGGTCTCTTGCGATCGTTTGATGTTGCCTGTGGCTGTCAAGCCTCTCTTCTTGGGGTTTAGCGGGGCATTTGTGTTTTCTGTCATTCTCATATGCTGATGACAGGTGATGGTTGCATCTCATGGGCTGGACTTTTGTGATGTCATTCGCTTCTATAATTGTGATTCGATACTATAAGCAGGACTTTATAGATTATCAACTAATATTTCCAGACTCCGTTCCTATGTTTTTTCTAGAAAGGAGTAGAGAAAGTTGAGCAACTGTGCTTGGATCCAGATATCTGGTCTCTCTCCAGTTCCAGACTTTCGATGCGCTACTACTACCTACCTGATCCATGACGGAGCATGGACTTGCACTAGCCACAGCCTGGCCACGTCCCAAGAACAACATTCGTCCTCAAACCAGATACAAATCCTAAGCGAGCCAGTGAGCTCCCAAGAACACCAGGGCTGAGCATTGGCAGACGTCAAGGCGTTCGAGCCTTTACCCGCATCCACAAGGCTGTGTCCCCCACTACACACTACTGCGCCACACACGAACCCGAGGGCGTACCAGGGGCCATGGCAACTCAGAGCTATTTAAGTCTGGTTGTGTTTACCCCTCGTCTGACACTCTGAGATTCGTTTTCAGCCTCTATATCACACACACGTCATGTCGTACCAATACCCCCCAAATCGTAAGTGAACACTCGGGACTCACCCTGATCCTCTAACGATGCTCTGATCCGTCGGAATGCGGGGTACGTTCAACCACCAACATACACTAAAAACGCGTCTTTGGCACAGAGTACGGATATCCTCAGGGAGCACCTCCTCCCGGTCCTCCCCAGGGATATCAACAGCCTCCGTATCCTCAGCAACAATACGGTCCTCCTCAGGGTGCTCCTCATGGTGCCCCTCCCCCGCAGGGTCACTATCCTCCCCCGCAGCACGGCTATGGCCAGCCTCCTCCTCCTCAGCAGCAGGGATACTACGGCGCCCCTTCACCTCAACCATCAGCTCCATATGGCGCTCCTCCTGCCCATCACGGGTATCCCCAGTCGCCGCAGCCACCGCAACCATATGGCCAGCCTCCACCCAACCAGCAATATCCTCCACAGCACGGCCAAGGCTACGCTCCTCCACCCCACGGCCCGCCTCATGGCGCTCCAGCCGGTGCTCCCATGCACGGCGTGCCCAGCCCATACGGTGCACCCATAGGCGCCCCGGCTCCTCCATCGCTAGGCTACGTCCCGGGCCAACTAGCCCCCGGTGATTTCCGCGCCGAAGCCGAAGCCCTCCGCAAAGCGATGAAGGGCTTCGGCACCGACGAAAAAGCCCTCATCCAAGTCCTCGCCCGCCTGGACCCGCTCCAAATGGCCGCCGTCCGCGACACATACTCCAAACACATCAAGCGCGACCTGTACAACGATATCAAGTCCGAGACGAGCGGGTACCTGGAACAGGGCCTCCTCGCGCTCGTCGAAGGCCCGCTCATGCACGACGTAGCCTGCGCGCGCGAAGCCGTCAAGGGCGCCGGCACGAAAGAATGGCTGCTCAACGACATCCTCCTTGGCCGGTCCAACGCCGACCTGCACGCCATCCAGACCGCGTACCAGCGCACATACCACCGCCAGCTGGTGCAGGACGTCGCCGACGACCTCTCCTTCAAAACGGCCGAGCTATTCAAGAACGTGCTCCGCGCGAATCGCCACGAGGACTCAACCCCAATCAACCCACAAACCATCGAGGCCGAGGTGCGCGCCCTGCACGACAGTACCGCGGCCCGGATGGTAAACAACGTCACCGAGGTATGCGGGATCTTTGCGCGCTCGTCGAACGCCGAGCTGCGCGAAATCGACCGGGCGTTCCAGGCGCGCTACCACGCGCCGCTGGATAAGCATGTTGAGAAGGAGTTCTCGGGGCATATGGAGGATGCGTTGTTGCATATGTTGCGGACGGCGACGGATCCGGCGATGCGGGATGCGATTCTGCTGGAGGAGTGTATGGCGGGGATGGGGACGAAGGACGAGCGGTTGGTTGTGAGGGTTGTGCGGGTGCATTGGGATCGGCAGCATAAGGAGCTGGTTAAGCGGGCGTATCGGCATCGCTTTGGGAAGGATTTGATTGAGAAGGTAAGGGGAGAGACTTCGGGGGATTATGAGCGGTTGATGGTTGCGTTGTTGGAATAAGAGTATCAACCGGGCCAGTATAAGTGTAAGTGAGTTTGGGGCAGGGTGGATTCTTGTGATCTTCAATGTCGTTTGGCATTTTGTTTATTTGGATGTCTTGATACCAGTTGCCTAGTGACGTTGTATGAGATTATGTTTGCATGACATCAATTGAGCTTCATGATAGTGGTCTACTCATAGTAGGGGAAATGGGCCAGTCTGCCATGAAACCCAGGCCGGGAAAATTGGACAGACCCGGCACCTCAATCAAGTTCCATTTGCATGCATTCATATACTCGTTATATTCATGATATCGATGCAAAAGCCGTCAAAGAGAAAACCGCACGTTCAGCTCACCAACACCCTAACAAACACTCATTTGATCTCCGCCACAACAGCAACATGCGAACCAGGGAACAGCCCCGTCCGACCAGCATAGCTACCCCAGAACCACTCATCATTCACATCATCCACCTCCTTGATCTCAGCACCACGAGGGAAAAACAGTTCATCCTCATTCTCCTCCCCGGGAAAGTACGACCACCGAGCCTGCACAACGAGCCCGACACCTCCGTCAGGCGGGAAACGGCGGATCGACCCGTTATGCTGAGAAGTAGGAGGCGTACCGCTGCCATGACCAGCCTCGGAAGACGAGCCATTTGGATTTGAATTGCTGGTGGTGGGCCAGGTGGCAGAGCCACGCAGACGAGAAGCCTTCTTCCGGCGCTCGGATCCTTCTTTCCAGCTCCAGTAGCCGTTTCCGCGATCGGGTGATGCAGGACTACTGAGGACGGGCGAGGAAGTGGGAGATTGTCCGATATGCTCGTCTTGAAGGGCATTGCCGCCGACCAGGTCGCGGACGATGACTCGTCTTTGTCCGTCGTCTCGGTCCTCGAACCCGACGATGATCATCCGGTGGGAAGCGAGACAGCGGCGCCAGCCCTTATGCCCGTTTTCCTTGCTGATTTTGGACGTTGCCACGAGCTTGAGATAGCAGTTGGTGCAGACGTCGTAGTCACCGTTGTTGCATTGTAAGCAGTGGAATCGAGTCACCGAAGCTGGGATTGGGTATGTGCAAATGTCGCAGTTGGTGGAGAAGGAAAGTGTTTTGAAGGTTTCTGAGACAGCCTGGGAGAGAGGGTTATATGCATCAGCCGGTGTACTTGTCGCCGTCATTTTGGGCCCTCCAGTAATCCGTCGAATAGGCAGCAAGGGATGGGTACAGCATCTCCCCTGATTCACACAGCGGTTGCAGAATCCCCAGTCGCCCTCATTGCAACTGCTGCACTTCCAGAAGCAATCATTGGCCGGAGACTGGCAAATATCGCAGAAGAGACCTGCTATCAGGCGACACGCAGGATTGTCATTCGTGATCTTCCTGTCGCCACTCGTTACCACCTGCGCATTCTCTGATGGTCGTTCGTACTTGAAGGAGCGCAGTATATGGCCGGTCTGGCGCATCTTCGTCGGACGATGATTCGCAGACGCAAGTATCCTCTCGTAGATTGCTTGGGCAGAGGGATCGAAACCACTTGACCGAGAAGAGTCTCCGCTGGGGTAGTCTCCATCTGTCCGGTAACACCGCAGACAGAGGCGATAGGCTGGGTCTTTGCATTTGGAGCACTGTTTGTGTACATCATACTGAATGTCCGCTTTCCCGCACCGATCGCAAGAGATGGAAGGCTCCACATATTGGGCAGTCGAAGGCGCGAGTCCAGTCCACATTGTTGAGCTCGGTCGCCTGGTAGACCTTGGGGGCACACGCGGCGTGGGCAACGGTGCTGGTTGATCTGTCGATGCTGAGTTCTGGGGAGAATTAAGCTGCGGCGAGGAATTCGACGCCGGGGAGCTTGGTACAGGTTGGCTGACGTTTCTTGAAGAGCCTCGTTCTCTTCCTCCACTCAACCATACATCTGATATACCCTGGTCCGACTCCGTCGCGCGTCGAGGTCGGGCCGACGAGGACTCTGCCCTTGTGCGTGCATTATGAGAGCTGCGCGTGCGTTCAGCTGTCATGTCGCTCGACGATCGGACGGCTGGTCGCAGCGTGTCCTCTGAATTTGACGCTGGGTTTGCCCGAGTTGGAGAAGTGCGCCGGCGGCCATCAGCCTGTTCTGAATTCCTTCGCTGATGGTTTGACGACGGGCGTGACGTAGGGGGATCAAACAAATGCGGTCGGGTTGCGGGGGGCCGCCTATCCGTGTTGTCTCGCGTGGATGTGGTCGTAGGTGTCTCGCTTGGTCTTTGTACTGATTGCGACCGTGAACGGGTTGGACCAGCATCCTCGGGAGACGGTCTGCGCCTCTGCGCTTGAGGAGCGCGTGGCTGTTGCATGTGACTCCGACGGTAGGCGTCTGCAATGCGCTCGCTCAGCTCTTCCTCCTGAGTAGCGTTCAGGTTGTCGAAATCAATGTCATCCAGCAACCCTTCTTCAAGGATCTGCCGCAGAATCTCCTCTTGCATAGTCTCCGCCTCGGATGATAAACTGAGTAGAGATCGTAAGCTGGACTGGTGCTCAACACGCCTTGCGCGGTCTGTATCGCCGTGGTTTCGCGCCGAGCTCTGTTGTCGCTCCGAGTCTTCGCCTCGCCGTCGCCGCGACCGGCTATCTTCAGCCGGTCGCTCAGGATTGCTGCTTCTGTCGCGTGTTCTCTCGGAGTTCGCTGCACGTCTGGCCTCGCGCCGTGCTTGAGCCCGACTCTCTCGGAGGCTCAACTCCTGTACTTCCTGTAGCACTCTCCTATCACCCTCATCTTCGCTATCGTCGTCTTCCTCCTCCCGAGGCGGGGGGAAGACCGGCTCTGCAGGATTGTATCGCTCCGCGATTTCTTCCTTCTCCACAGCGGATCGGGCACGTTCAGGGTGCGCCGCCAGCACCATGTCTAGTAAGGTTGTGACGGTGGCATTTGTCCGAGTACGGAGAACTTCAGCGCGACAAGCTGGACAGGTAAATCGGGGAGAATCGTTGGACGATGAGCGGCGCCGAGAGCCTTGCGCTGTAAACCACTCCTTCAAGCAGGATCCGCAAAAGGTGTGCAGGCAGTCAAGGAGTGTGAGAGGTTGGTAGAGTAGCTCTGTACAGATCTATGCAAAAGAAGCGGTCTTAGTAAATCTTCGATGTAAGGGGCGCAGCCCACCGGAATGGAAGGGTTCTGGAAGACGATCATCCCCAGACCGCGCACATACCGAGCATCCCAGCTCCTTTTCGAGGTCAGCCAACCCAGGGGGCGGCTGCGCTGGCGACATGAGTACAATGAGAGTTGTGTATAACGGTGAGGGCAAGGGGAAACCCAACACTGGACCCAAGGAATGAATGTGGCGGTGGAACCGAGGAAAGCAAAGAGCGGAGGTGGGCGAAAGTGGACGACACTGTGGGAGGCTTGGAGAAGTTGACTCCACCCGAGCTTATCACAGGCCCGCTTTGATCATCGCGTTTACGTGCTTTCTACTATTGCTACATTGGATCTTCTTTCCCAACTAGCACCTTGGAGACTGCGAGCTTTCTACTTCCAATAGCTTGATCTCACCAGATGGAGCGCTCTCACTTGCACTGCACTTTCAGGCAATCAGTGACATTAACCCGCGCCCAGCCGAGATTAGGTTGCCGTTTCAATGGTCCTACCAGGCGTCGCAGTATTACTGGCCCTTGAAACAAAACACGGGGTTGTCACCCCACAATGAGAGTAACAGAAATAGAGAGAGAAGTTTATTGATCTGGGACGTCTAAGGTGACGAAAGCCCAGTTATATGTGCCTGGTAAGTGATAGAGACATCTATAACTCAAAGAAACCCTCTGCGCAGCAATGATCACGACGAAAAAATAGTTCAGCCTCAGCACACTCAAAACTCGGATGCGGAGCTTCCAAGCTCAAGACTTGACTATCTGCTTCATCGATTAGCCTTGATAACCGGCTCCAGCTCCTCCTCACTCCACCCAGCCTTTCGCAGAATCTTGCAAAGTATCTCCGTTTTCCGAGCCACATATTGACCGATATGTTCAAGCTCCATACCCTCCATATCGCTCTTCACACGCGCGTACTCTTCGCGCAGCTCTGCATCCTCCAATAACACCCTTCTCACATCGAGATGATTTCTCAATGCCAAACACCCCTCGATCACAACATAAGTGTTGCGCCGTAGCTCACCGGATGCCACACCATGGGCAAAATCAAGCCTGCCATATCCCGGTTGTCGAAACGCGAAGCGGCCAGGGATATTCATCTCCCCGCAATCAGTATAGCCTGCGCTCGAGAGCGCCCCCCTTGCGGACTCGAGCGAGGAGTGGGGGACGATGATGTCGATGTCAAGGACAGGTTTGGCTTTCATTCTGGGAACAGAGGTGCTTCCGACGTGCTCGATCGATATAATGGGTACGTCTTTGAGAATGGATGAGAGTTGCTCTCGTACCTCGCCGAACTTGATAGGCCACTCGGCATTGTAAGGCGTAAGAATGACTTTCATCTTGGCTGAAAAACGAGCACCAAGGGCTTGCTTGGTTGTTAGGATGTCAGGATCATCAGGAGCTATCCCGTGAGCGCACCTGGGGCATGTGCAAAAAATTTCGGAAACGGTTGTTTCTCTTCAGCTCAGTTGGTCAAGCTCCGTGGAGAAAAGTAGATTTGACAGTCAGTCAGCAACCCTCAGATCTGAGTCTTTTGAAAGAGGCGGTGACTGTCAGCCAGCTTGAACTGAGAGCTAGAACACCGTATCTGACCTCGGTATGGCTTCTATGGTCAAGCATCTGACATGTTCAAAGTGGGTTTGATTTGAGGTTGGCGGCAAGCGCTGGAGTGTGAGAAACGAGACATTGGACAATACGAAGTCGTGATGCTGAAATAGCGTGCCTGATTAATAAGCTCTGTCATGATCCTGGTGGTCCTGTTGCCTAAGTGGGTGCACCCAGCCGCTATCGTGAAAACTCATCTATGTGAAGGTAGCTATCGTCAAGAGAAAATCATTCCAGTTCAATGCAAAGCAAATTCTTCAGGGAGTGGATGCTAACCGTTTGTTTCCCACTCCCTAGTTGACAACACAAATTGAACTAATCCCCTCTTCACTAGACATCGTTTTAGACCAGGCAGGGTTCTTGTGTGACCTTGAGTATCCTGAGAAACTAAAAAACATTACCATAGAGATCAAACACAAGACGGCATGACCCGGATAAGATCTCTGCACGTGCTAAGACGCTTGATCATCGATAAGACGACCATCGAACAACAATCGTATGACCTTGGTGCGATGTCTAAGCCCAGGTGAGCAAGCAAGAGCTCGAGTGCGACAAGAGCTTGAGGGGTTGGAGCGACCAGGAGGAGCCCGAAGCAGTTGATGAGATGCTGGGCTTGATGTGCAGTTCGATCAAGTAATGAGGAACACCCTTTTAGAAACGATATGGATGATTGGAAGAGTCCGGCACACATCATTTCGATCTCTACTCTAATAACTTATGCTTAGATGAATGCATTTGAACCAACTGGCAATATTGAGGCTGTCATTCTCGAAGCAGCTCATCTCTACTAAAATCATCCTACACACTGCATATCTAACTATGACTCTCTGAGCAATGTCAGAAATAGCAGTGATACTCAGCGCGGAACCCTTGTGCACGATGCACTGAGTCGCTCAAGACCTCCCAAAAAAAGGAAAGATGCCCCGAATTGCATAACGGGAAAGCTAGCCCGGGCACAATTGAAGTTTCAATCATCGGCATCAATCGCAATACCCACACTCAAGCAGACATTCTTCACAATTCCAGAACCAACCATTAAATATCAGTGGTGGCGGATATTCTGCAAGACCAGCCCCGATATCCCATGTCGTACTGAGTCGACTTCGCCCCATTGGACGCAGCCCAAGTACCTCCCAGTGACTTCCCAACTACACAGCCCCGAGCTACAAGGCCCCTGCTCAGTAACAACCAGCCCCGACAATTCAAAATTGCCACAGTAGCAATACAAGACAGGGGGAAAGGGAGGGGGATCCACACGCAAAGACCTCCTCCTCAGGGTGCTGAGCAATATTGACTTCGCAACATCTTTCTTCAACGTCGTCTAAGGCGTTGTGGTGGCGTTGCTGCGCCAACTCATCCAGTACATGAAAGATCTGAGCTCTGAACCATGCGGTGAGTAAGAGAGGGGAAGACGCAGATAGACGGGCAAATGTGAAGAATTGAGTTTTCCATTACTACTGTTTACGAGGGTAAGATAAGGGAATAGTGTTTAGCGATGGCCAATTCTATCGTTGCTCTGACTGAGGGCCGATGCTCAAGGTTCGGAACGCCGGATCCATTCGCTTGTTTGCATTGTAGAACCGTGCTAGTGCTAATGATATCAGGTGATGGCCCCAGACGTCCTATCTGTGTTACCGAATGGTCCAGGGGGCGTTGCTAAGTCGCATGCAAATGGTCATTTGTCACGGATCTCCCGGCGGGCGATGCAGGCTTGAGAATGGCAGTCAGCCGTATAGGCGGAATTAAGGCAGGAGTTTTGACTAGTATTGCGTTTTATAGACGTGGGGAGCGTCAGTTGTGCTGCATTCAACCTAGTACTCGGAGATTAGTTGAACGCCTGGGCGGTTGTGGCTGATAGTAGGACGAGGAAGAGCTGGAGCTTTGATGTCGGGAAAGGGAGAAAGGGCAAGCCGGTGAGAAGTTGGGCAAGCATTACTGAGAATGAGGTGAATGGGCGTTATCTTGTTCCCCTCACTCGACTACGCCGCGATCCAGGCCACGTAAAGCAGTCCAGGAGCGTTGGGATAGGGACTGTGCTGGCTTGAACAGCACAAGCGCGGGGTATTACACCCTGGGAAGACCTCGGGAAACAGCTGGAGCCTGGGTCAGCACGACAACATTACGAAGTCAAGCGTGATTTGTGAAGTGTTGAAGTGGCAGGCAGCAGGGGCCTTCTGCACCCCGCAATCCCAAAGGTCGGGAGGGCGCATGCATTGCATCTGGTCTCCGCGGGAATGAATTGATAGTTACAGGTGCTAGGTTGAGAGCAGCGACCAGATACCAGTTTGCAATTAAACAGTTCTACATGGCGGAATTGCGCCAACCTTGTACGGAGCATACTGGGCCGATATGTAGCTCGGTAGTCTTGGGTGTGGAGTTACCGGATGTGGATGCTGTGGATAGTTCTCCACATAACAATGGATGTAGACTGATGGAGTCAGTAATGGAGCACTGTCCCCAGGTCGCAACTCCAGGGGTCCAGGTCCATCCCCAATTCCCCCAAAGACTCCACCTGAAGACAATCACCCACCGTGCCCGCGTACCTGTGCGGGTAGCAGATCAGGGCCTTGAATGGCTCAAAGACTGTTTGGCTGCGACAAGAAGCTAGATAGCTATGACCTTCCCCATCGTTAAGGTGTATCCATGTACTATAGTATCCATGCATACTAATACGCGCAGACGGGAGATTAACAGCAAAGTCAAAGCAACTAAAGTAGTGGATCTATTTTGGCAAAAGTGAACAATCAAAGGCGCGTCCACAGGAAAACCCCACACGACTAGACGGGTCGATTAACATACGATGCAGCACTAGCACCGGGCTGTATACTGTACACTCGCAAATCATTCTAGTTTCATTTATCGACCACATTAGCGCCCCCAACAAAGCAACGCAAATCACCCCAGCCTTGTGCTCTGTTTTAGTGCACCGTGGCGCCCACCGCCACACATTTGCACGGCCAGGGCATGATTCGTTGCCCGTTGTTTATCAGAAGTACACGGACGAAGGCCTGCGCCCATCTCGATATCTGACTGGACCTCAGCGGGACGATGGCGCGGCGGCGGCAAGCGCCTCTCCCGCCACGCTGGTTTCGAGGCGTAGAACCGATAGCGAAGACATTATGTGTGAACCATGTAGGTGCAGATGGCTTGGAGATTGGCATCACGCAATTTTTTGCCTCCTGACAGCTTGCAGGTTGCATGTAGAGCTTTAGTGGGTGTGAAAATGTTACTCCGGACGGAGAGTCTGCCCGCTGTTCGCTATTCTCTCCAAAGAAAATGATCTCCATTGCTTCCTGTACGATGCTTTTTTATGAGGTTGAGGGTTTTTATTGTTGCCAGGTACAAGGTAGAAAAAAGCACCGTGCTCTCTGAAGATTTCATAATCTAACACCTGTCGCCGCGAGCTGCGATCGCTTTAGTCTGAGCGGGAGCTACTTTGGTTCCGCATCAGGGTCCGAGGGTAATTACTGCTCAGAGTTTGAGCTATACGAAGGGGTGAAACTTTACCTAAGTTGAGCATCGCGAAGACATTCACTGTACTGAATAAGGCGGCATCAAAACATCTTCGGTTGCGAATAAACCCCCTTTTCGATGCCTAAGATTAGTAGAGGTACGTGGAGTCCAACAACTTACTACTGTATAAACATCCTGTGGCACCGTGGCACATACTCTAAACTATACATCAAGCCCCACTCATATCGGGATACACCTGCAAAAAGGAACACACTCCTCCGTCCTATGGCTTCACTTTGACAAAAAAAAGTAGGAAGCCCCTGAGGCAGAATGAAACCAAACATCCCAGGATTGTCCCAAGTGGAGGCAGATGATGCCATGCACTGACCTCCCACCCATGCAGCGCAAATTGTCAGTTCGCCGCACTAACGCACTGCCTTCTGTAGGAATATGCAGCAGATGTACGGGTTGTAGGGCCCAGCAAGCAAGTCCGAGAGTCTGATTCGCAGAGGTTCTTTGCATCAGCCCCACATTCGGCCCCGGCCAACCGTCGAGTACGACGAGCGGTCGAGAGGGGCCCGGGAGTGCGGTGCACTGACTACCTAGACTAGTAGGCTACCGCGCGATAAGGCCTAGGCTATGGTCGAGACTCGACTGGTGTATTTGGCGGGGCTTTGCGGGGCTATTGGCGGGGCGCTGGTGCGTGGGCTCCGTCACTCGGTTGTCTTGCATGCTATGCATAAGCGTCGTGGGCAGAAGTATATGTTTCTCATACAGAGTTACTAACTAGTATCTTACATAGCCCTCGCTATTGTTTCTATTTTGTCTCTGCCCGGTGTATGGCTATAGACTAATTATCCGTGTTACTCGGTGTACCTCCGTACGCGGAGAACACGAGCTGATGTTGTACATGTACGGAATCTGGTTCCGAATTTGCCGCTGCGTTTGCCTCTGGCCTGGTCACTGAATTCGGTGGTACATATCTCGAGCACGGGCAGGACCTAGTGGTGGTCCCTGATCGCCTGAGCGCAAAGTTGCTATAGCTGAGAGAAACTATACCTGGGCTGTGGCAGCAGCAAGTACATCGCACAAGGGGTATATGGCCACATGTATTAACGACAATACCCCTGCAATTCATCATCAACAAAAATCCTGGAGACAACGTGTCATTATCCCTGT
>JAXQJV010000943.1:0-12500 GCA_037042255.1 Penicillium sp. PG106-07D
TAGCATACAATGTTTACAGGATAAACCAATTATTCATACCTTTTTATTAGGGGTCACAATGAGGGGGTTGGGGGAGGAGGAGGTGGAAGGCGGGGGATTCTGGGGCTTTTTGTCGCGTCGGAAAGTGAACTTGCCAAGTCGGGAGCTCATCGAGGACATGTGTGGCGAGCGCCCACAGGCTGAGGAGGGAGGAGGAGGAAGAGAGAAAGGGAAGTCAGATGAGAGAGAAAGGAGGAAAGAGAGAGGGAGCAGGAGGGGGGTGGGTTGGCGTGCAGGGTGGAGTGGAAGAACAAGGCTGAGTCGGAATACGAGAAAAGGGAAAAAGTGTGGTGCCTGTCAGCAAAGAACGGGGAAAAAAAAGGTTTGAACAAACAAGAGGTGCAGGAAGCCACTGGAAGAGCAAGTGACAGCAAGACAAATCAATGGTAAATGACAAATAGACCAGAGATCACGGGTAGGAGTATTAGTCCCAAAGTCAGGTATAAGCCGTAGAGCGGAGTCGAGATTGGGATCTGGAGAGATGGCAGGATGAACCGATCCTGAGGAGGGTGCGGCTGAGACAGAGCGGAATCTTTGAAAGTCCCCAGAGGAGAGAGGGTGGTGGTGACTCGTAACTTGTAAGAGTGGTATCGCCAAAGACGAGTCGAAGCTGAATCCAAAATGACAACAGAACTTGCCCCCTCGTGTCGATCTGAATGCCTTACGAGCACTGCCCTGTCCTTTCCATATTTAACTTGACTGATCGACTGGTACGCAGTCGACGTATTTACTGAGCCCCTCGTAGCCGTAAAACTATGCGTACCCCGAGATGGTTGACAAGTGTAGCTGGCAATACTCGAGTTTATTTCGAGGGTTGCTTATTAAACGACTCGTCTATGAATCACTATTCAGTATTTTGAACGAGTCCATCATTTGTCATGATCAAGCCTATCATCCTCATCCTCCTCCTCCTCATCATCATCATCATCATTCATCCCCCTTCGTGGACTATTTACTTGTCTTTGTTTAGGATCCACGGAACCGTGCCGAACCCACTCTTTGCTGCGTCTCTTTGTTCGCCCATTTCGGCCCCCAATCGTAAAATTAACCCGGGGGCCGCGCCCACTTCCCTTGGGTCCCAACTTCCGTCCCTTGGGGCGTGAAGACGAACCAGTGCGCTCGTTGACCTCGACGGCTATTTGCACGTATTCCTCAGAGACATTGGCCTCGACTGTTCTAGCCTAACGGTACCCCATTCCGGCCCCCAAAGAAGCCAGCCCCCAATTCCAACCAATGTGCACAAATCGCTTCCCACTGCTCGCTTTGAGGCTGGAGCTGATCAACCTACTGAGCCACCTTCCGCGCCACCCAATGCGATGGCTGATACAAGTTCTGAAGCATGCTCTCCCCATCCTGGATGTAGCCGCACGGCCGCCGATCACCCGGCCGCGCTTCAACGCGGAATCCCAGCCGCTCCACCAAACACAGCACTTCATCCTCACTTAATTCCACATTACCCGGCTCACCAATGCCCGACGCATCTCTGCTCTTGCCTTCGCCCTCGCCCGTCTCTCCATCTCCACCATCCGAGCGCGGATGTCCGTCCTCGAAATGCCACAGCAGCGGTCCCACATTGATCCAGAGGCCTCCCGGCTTAAGACAATGATGAATCGCCTCAATGTATCGGATCAAATTGGGTGCCGTGTCGATGAAGAACACGGTCGCCACGGCGTTAAATGTCTCGCGGTTACTCGGCTCCATGTACAGCACCACAAAGTCTGCCGCCGTCATCGACATCGAGCCAAACGGCGCCTGCGCCTGCGCCGCTTCCTGCATCGCGGTGCCCGGATGGACATCCGGGATCATGACGCGCCGTAATTGCTGCGCGCGCGAGTGCAGGTTTGAGAAATGCAGGGCGAAGGGGTGCAGCGGGTGCGCTGCGGGACCAGCCGTATGGTTGAGAATCCAGCTGCTGGCGAGCAACTGGTGGTACGAGATCTCGTTACCCTCGGCTGCATACCCAGCAAGACAGACTTCAAAGACGAGTCGGCCCAGTCCGGCGCCCGGGACCAGTACGCGGATGTCCTCGCCCGCGACCCGGCGCGTCTGAAACTCGGTATGGAGGTCCTGAATGACAGGGTCGTAGCACACTGCCCGCTCGGCGCGGCCTTCGGCGCTCCAGTCGCGGTAAAATTGGCGGATCGTCGAGTGCGCTTTGTTGACGTCGGATGCGGTGGCTTTCTCGTTCCAGCTCTGAAGGGGATCGTCCTTGTCGGGGGTGGCTGAGAGTCCAAAGGACTCCAGGCCCACAGCGAGAATGGCGTCGGCAATCTCAGCGTTGGTGTCAATGGCATCATCTACCTTGTTGAAGGTGTCCAGGATAGAGAAAGGTGGCTCTGAGAGCATTCGCCAGTGCGCCGAGGGCAAGGCGTAGAAAGCTTGCCGCCGGCGATGCGTAGTATTTTGATGTGCTGTGCGCCGATATTGTCTGTAGCCGTAAGGTCAGTTGGGAAGGCTATCAAGTGGGCCGTGCATTTCGCCAGTGATGTCGGCGTCTAGGCGGTCGAACCACGTGTATAAAGACAAGATGTTCATTTCTATAGCGGCGAACATACCGGAAGGAATCAAAGGCTGCGAAAAGAACCCGTCGTTCCTCGGGATCGGAGAATGGATCGAAGTCTCCAGCCCAAGTCTCCTCTCCCTCAGCCTCATGGCTGGCACCCGACTCTAGATCGGCCATCGCCTATGTCCTGATAAGCGATAGGCGGTAACTAACGTTCTGAGAATATCACCGACGCCTTTGCGATGCTCTCTGGACTGAGCAGGCGGATATCTCGATCCTCGTGGTTGAGTCGTGTGCGGTGCGGCAAAGCGAAGTGGGATTGGTGGACCCCCTCCGTCTGCCGCATGGCGGGGACCGTCACCTTCAATCTTCAATCTCTCCAAGCTTGACGACGGACACGCAAGGAGATAGCCCAAACACCACCAGAACAGCTTGAATAGCTTCCTGAGGCCCACACCACTGTGGCCAGACTTTCAAATTCAAAATCAAGGAAGAACTCTCATCATGACCATCCCCACACCGCCAACAATCCCAGAGACGGAGCTCGTCTCCCCCACTTGCAAGCCTCAAGAGCTCTCATTCCCATTGCCCAAAGCACTCCACACGACGGGCCATATTCATTTGAACTTCTTGAAACACTGTGCTACTATCTACCTTGCTACATCGACACCGGGTGACTCGGCGGGTTCCGTCAAGCCAGTGGGTAGCTTCGTCTATGCCATGCCTGATGTAAGTTCTCTTCGTAATCTCTCTTTCTTCTGCCTTCACGTTCTCCCTGCGTTTCGCTTCCTCATTCGATATGCCTTACTATGACTTGGGGGCTTTGACCTTGCCCAGGCTCTCTGGTAAAGCCTGCTGTGTGTTTGCTCTTCTACGCCAGTTGAGGCTGGGGCACTCCAGTTGTGTATGGAAGAATCTGGCCTCACTTATCTCTTCGATACTCACATCCTGTCCGCCTCTACTTCCTTCCTACTTGATGCTTGTTCATGATCCAATCAGCCATCAAACAGTGCTTGCTAACAGCCCCAGCGCACATCACCAAATGCAACCATATCAACAACCCTGTACACAGCACCATCCAGCATCGAATATACAACACGGGTAGCCAAAATCCTTGCCCGACGTATGCAACAGCCAGTCTACGTTGGGTGCAGCATTGACCCCCACGGACTCGGGCAGACGGTGGACGAAGAAATGGAGGGCCTCACGCATATTGTGAATCTGATCGTGGAAAAATATGAAGCGCAAAAGGAGCAATGAGTGCAACTCCTAGGAAATGATTAGCCTGAAAGAGTCTGGGGTGGGATTGGCGTTACAGTAGAGCTTGCATTCAAGAACTTTTGCACTTCAATATTCGAAATTCATTTGTTAAATGGAATCCCAATTCCGCTGCCGTATCCATCTCGGCTTCTCAGCGTCTCAGATGAGTATTCATCGTTCTCTATCACCTTGTCATTCAGAGAATTATAAGCCCAGACTGAACAGTTTCGATAGGTCTACAAGCACCACATTCCTGCTGCTACCTTGGACCCAAGCTATCCAGAGCTTGTTCCTTTATCTTCTCGAACCCGCACATCTTTCAAGCAATATCGCCGAATGTTCGGAATCCGGAAACGTGTTGGTCCCTGAAAGCCTGCCCAGGTCGGGATTCGTACAGGACCCGATCTACGGTGTATATCCCCGAATGCCCAAGCATCCCGTCTCTCCACCACTCAGGCATCGATATTCCTAGATACAACCTTACGAATTAATGCCTCTTAACTTGTTCGGATGAAAGGAGCTTGCCTATTTGTCTCTGGCGTCGCTGCATAGCCATTCCATGCTGCTGCGAGATTGGAGCAGCGATGGCAAGCTACAGGTTTTGGTCCACACTGATGTGCTGGCTGTTCTGAGAATGTGCTCATGGTCTGAGATTTTCTGTGTATTGTTGAGAATATAAATAGAGAGGTGTTTTCAGAAAAAACTCTTTGTGAGAACCTCGCTGCACTGGGAGGTAGAGGAAGCTGTCTACCTGCAACTTGCAACGCATCGCATCATGGCACCCCAGAACATCGGCATCAAAGCTATTGACCTTTATTTCCCGAACAGAGTAAGTCAAGCTTGTTACTGGAACACTCTTGGAATCTACTTAACCTGATCTGATACTGACAGTATGTGGCTCAATCGGATCTGGAGACGTTTCTTGGCGCCAGCACTGGCAAATATACCATTGGACTGGGCCAGACAAACATGAGTTTCTGTGACGACCGCGAAGGTGGGTAACATCCAGGAATCTTACCCCAATCTGTGACACAATGAAGCCTAGATATGTCCATGGTCAATATAGCTAAACACCACTGCAGACGTATACTCCCTCGCGCTGACGGCCGTCTCCTCCCTCATCCGCAAGTACAACATCTCCCCAGACTCCATCGGCCGCCTGGAAGTCGGCACAGAGTCCATGCTCGACAAAGCCAAATCCTGCAAATCAGTCCTGATGCAGCTTTTCAACTCCAACACCGACATTGAGGGAGCCGACACCTACAACGCCTGCTACGGCGGGACAAACGCACTTCTCAACGCCGTGAACTGGATCGAGTCATCTTCATGGGACGGACGGAACGCAATCGTCGTTGCCTCGGATATCGCCCTGTACGATACAGTGTCTGCCAGACCTACCGGGGGCGCGGGCTGTGTGGCGATGCTCGTGGGGCCTGATGCACCTCTCGTCTTGGAGCCGCTGCGCGCGTCGTTTATGCAGCATACGTATGATTTTTACAAGCCTGATTTCAAGTCTGAGTATCCGATTGTGGATGGGCATTTCTCTTCGAGATGCTATCTGCAGGCGCTGGATGGGTGTTATCGGCGCTATTGGGAGAAGCAGGCTGCTTGCAAGGTGAATGGGATGGTAAATGGGATTGCCAACGGGCATTCCACGCTGAAGGACGGGCCAACTGTTCCCCTAGACGAGTTTGATTACTTCGTCTTTCACGCTCCGAACTGCAAGCTGGTCTCCAAGTCATACGCGCGTCTGCTCTACAACGACTATATCGCGAATCCCCAGAATGAACTGTTCAGCCCTGATATCGTCCCCCCATCCGCCCGCGAACAATCCTACGAAGAATCCTTGAGCGACAAAGCCCTTGAGAAACTCTTCATAGGCCTTTCCAAGAAGAGATTCACCAAGCGAGTCCAGCCAAGCCTCACAGCCCCGACCATGTGCGGGAATATGTACACTGCGGGCGTGTACTCCGGCCTCATCAGCCTGCTCAGCAACGTCCCGAGTCCCGAACTACTCGGCCGACGTATCGGAGTCTACAGCTTCGGCAGTGGCCTGGCCAGCACGCTCTTCAGTCTACGTGTCGTCGGCAATGTGAGCGACATCGCATCCAAGATCGACCTCCATGCCCGCCTTGCAGCACGGAAGCAAGTTTCGCCCGAGTTCTACGACGAGGTAAGACGGTCTCCAACGAGTATTCAGAACTAGGTGCTGACGTTCAACCAGATGTGCAAATTACGCGAAAGCGCGTACCAACAGAAGGACTATACTCCCGTTGGCAGTGTGGATGTGCTGGCGCCAGGAACGTACTATCTGGTCGAGGTCGACGAGATGTTCCGCCGAGCCTACGCGGTTAAACAGTACTAGATACTGATAACTGCACTGGTTAGGCATGCGCAAAAGAAATCGCACGGGTTAGATCTTGGAGATATCATTCTTCAAAGTTGATTTTCCATTCAGAGAGAGTTTGGGTTACAACGAAATTTCTCCGTCCCGCGGGTATACGGACGCCATGGCACTAGGCCTTCTGAACCAAGATACTGGAGCGCAGATCCGGACTCCAAGAAATACACCTACAGGCCCAACACACGAATACAGTAGCCCCATTTTATTCTGCTCTGCATTGTGGACTGAACAGATTCGCTCCATTCTACCCAGAATAGCTTGTTCTGCCCTACCCAATCTGTGCGCCATGTAAGAGCCAAGCATTCGCTTAATCTGCGACTCCCGCCTGACGAGGAGAAGTTTAAAGCCATGAGGTCTGCGGAGCACTCCGGTCTCAGATGAAAAGGTCTCAGTGCGGTCAGGGCAGGGCAAATCGGAAAGGCTCGGTTGCTGCTGGTTCGGGGCGGTTTCATCTGTTCGGATCGTTGTCCCGCTGTGGGGCGGGCAGCCAGACTCTTGTAGTCTAGGAGTCTAGCGAGCCATGGACTCGTAGTGAAAGGGATCAACCTAGGAGGACCAGGTACACCAGTACAGGACCTTGGACACGATGCTTGAACAGGTGCGATCCGCATATTGGCCTGTATTGTCGAATTTTCCTGCGCACAGAGTATTTGAAGCTCGGGCGCAGTAGCCATTCTGCATCCGTTGGTCTTCACCGTAGCAGACAGTAATTAGTAATGATTTCTCTTGTCAGTTGATCACAGTCCTAAGTCTGCGGACCAAAGCTACAGAATGCGTCTGACTGTTCAGCTGGACCTCACTTTGTTGCACAGTCGTCGGAACTCGGAACAATCCAACATACGCATCAGGCTATCATAGTTATTAGAAGGCCGTGCGAGGCCAGCCCTAGGATAGCTGACGATGCTTACGCTTGAGTTACAGAACCGAAAATTGCGAACCCACAGCCAACGACAGGGCTGTGGACCACCATCAACAAGCTAGTTAGCGATGGCTAGCTTGCAGAACAAGGGCTTAGCTAGCCGTAAACATAGCCTTCGGCTCGAGTAAGCTGAAAAGGTTGCTGAGCTTACTATTCCCGCAAAGGAGCTTAGGATAGTGTGCAGTAGTTCTTACATGGATTGTCAAATTGGTAGTCGGTCGTTGTTGGTTCCCACTGTCAGTGCTGTTCTCCAAAGCCCGACAACCTGGCACCAAAGAAACTGGGTTGTCAATGGATGCGTTCAAATCTGATCCTGCTAGTGGCCTTATCCTTGTCCTAAGGAGAACATCCTTTCTGTACATAGCAGGAAGGGGGGAAAAGAATATTAGCATGCACTACTTTCTTTCTGTATTCATGGTCGCCGCTAAGGTGGCCTCAGAGGCCCATACGTGTAAATATCTGGCCGCAGGGCAGCATCGCAGGGCAGGTATGAGATCAAAAATCAGAAGCAAAGCAATCCCTGTCCTCCTCAACCCTGCCATACTAACGCAGGAGAATACTCCCGACAAGCAACGGCACGAACCGAGAGCTTGACCGTCAATCCAAGAATTCTCCAAGGTTAGACGCTTGCATATTGTACGACCGAGTCGTATGGAGGGACTCGGGGAAACTTGAGGCAAACTAAGGTTATGCATGCAGAATGCATCATGTAGGCGGGCACAGCTCTCTCCATGTGACTACTCGAATAAGTTCGTCCCCAGCCTACCGGTACATGGCTAGCTTGATCAGAATACGACAGCTGGTGCACATAAATGTCCCGTGCCAGGGGCGGATTGCGCAATTAAGACGGGCTCATGCGGAATCTCAACTGGTGCATGCGCCTGGTCTACCAGGTTCCTGCGAGAGAGGACGACTTGGCGATGCGAGTTCCGGTGGCCGCTAGGTTGGTGGATGTGATGATGGTGGCTGGTGTGGATGGATCATGAGTGGTATCTGGGGCCGTAGGAGTCTTATCGCGTAGCCGAAGGGTGCGGGGAAGCCGCCTTTTCTATTTAGCACTGGGATGTTGCTCAAGGGCTCGTGAGCATGACAAGATTGGGTAATGACCGGCGCACCAAGGAGTCGAGCGTCGAGATGGATTGGGATGGCGGAAATGAACTAGGCCCAATGCATCTGTGCCCGTTCCCAGCTGTCGGCCCATGAGCAGCTCTATACCAATGATCTGAACGCAGGCGCCCGCTCAAGTTGGATTGCATCGCCCGGGAGCTGACGAGATCATGAAGAGAAGTGAATGGGCTAACCCCCCAGGAACCAGGACGGAGAACTAGCCTAACCGGGGGCGAGGGACGGGGCGGCTGAAGCTGGGAAGGAGGGCATCAGCGTCGCTCGGGCTTGCTGCACAGCATGCACGCCGAATGCAGGAGGACGGTAGGTCCTGTGATCAGGCCGACAGGCCTGCCAAATCCGTGGGATTTCTGCGTCCAGTCGATTAGAGAGGAATGATTTCTCCACTTGAGGGATCAGACGCTGTGTTTGTGTTACTGTAGCCAATCGTGATACATGGCGGACGCGGGTGGATCTGCGGCAGCACTTGGGCCGTGGGTATGGGAGAAAGTCATTGCCCAGTTAGTGAGTGGAACGGTTAGGAGAACTCGAGGAGAGAAGAAAAGAAAAAAAAAAGAAAAGGAGAGCAAGTTCCAAGTTCCAATGGAGTGGTTGGGGTTAACTTCGGAAGGGCACGAGGCACGGCAGCCTGTGCTTCTACTCAACGTGGAAACAGGGACGCACGGCCATTCGTCTGAGGAGTCTAATCATAACATGCACGGAGTACGAGTTCGTTCAGAGCACTAAGGCTTTGATGAGTTTTTTATGGTTTAATGATACACTTTCGACTACGGAGTACAGAACTACAGATTGACAAGGCATTGCCATTCCCCGAGATAAATATTGACCATCGATCGGGGAGGGATGTTACAGACCACGAGGCCGCAGGCTCCCTTGTCTCGGTAGATGGCCCGTGAAATCCAGTCATTAACCATAATTCTTCTCTCCCCTATTGCGGAGTTCCTACGGGATCCGAACAACGCTTATTTCGGATAAAACTCGGGACGAACCAGTCGGACTCAGCGCTCATGGCTCGGCAGACCCCTTCTTTCGATACGCGAAATATGGGGCCGGGATGAATGAAGTCAGTCTGATTTGATTGGTAGATGGTGGAACACTATGCTCGGCTGCCCTGGCGTTGCCCGTCCAAACTAGCAACGATTCGCGATAGCCTGATAGGAGAGGAGAGAAAGGTGCGAGGTGAACCAAAAGGCAAATTGCCACTTGGAGAGTCCCCACTGTCCGGGTCGACATCCGGGCTCGGGCTGGCCTTCCATGTGGTCCGGTGAATGTCTTCCGAGTCGATCAGGGCTTGCACCCGTGCAAAAGGTGAAACGAAACGGGAGCGGTGGAACAAAGTAAACTTATTCATTGGAGAAAAAAGAAAGGGCGAGCTGAGTCTCCTAGTGTGCTCGCTCAGGCTCCGTGAAGCAAAGTGACACGGCACGGTGAGCACCGAGATCTTCATCTCACATACCATAGGCTACGTATGCATTTTCTTTTTTGCCTCCTTTCCTTCAGATCCGCTATGATCTGTCCGTGAGCCTCGGGTCATATGAAGAGACTAGAATGAGAGAAAACAATTACACAATAATGTTCTTAATTCAGCACATGGGTCAAAGAACTCAGAGAAATTAAGCCTGTTCGTGCCGGAAGTTTCCTGCGGTTTGGTTGGCATAGCAAGATTTGGATCAGAAGTATAATTTGGCTTCCTGCTCGCCGGGCTCCATAGCAGCCCGGTGCCAGGGACTTAATGCTATCCATACTCACAGGTAGTAAGGTGCTAGACCAGGATAACAGGCTCCAGGGCATATATACTCTTTAATTGAAAATGGGCATATTCATTGGATAGACAAGTAATGTACATAGATGTTGCCACCTGTTCCTAAAGACGGGTGAGATTTGGACACAATGGTGATGGATACCATCTCTCACGACAGCGCCAAAATCAACCTTAGTTGACGTGAGCTTGGTGGCTATCCAAACCGCCGCCAAGGGATAGTCAGTTCTCGTGCTGGGACAAGTGGGGCCCGCCAACTCAGCCGAGTTCAAGAGCGACCTACCGGCGTGCTCCCCTCGCTCCGTATCGAGGCCCGAGGGACGCCATGACTCCCCCTCCGTTAAATGTAAACGAAGACAAGGTTCGCCAATTCCCAGGCTCCCCAGCGGTGGGGCTTTGGATGGCAAGTGGACATGGTCCATCCGAAAAGGAATAAAAAAAGAAAAAGAAACAGACCAGAGCACTTTCCAACTGCTTCAGGTATCCATCGACACTGTTTCTGCCGATCTCGGGATGCCTCTCAGGCGCGCGAGAGGTCTGATCTCAGGCAGAAGAAGGAAGGAAATGGGAGAGAGCGCCTCTCTACCGTTCGGTGACTGGGTTTCATAGTATATCTATAGGTCGTGGTAGCAGCAGCAGAAATAGTAGATGGTTGATTCATGACCTAATCTCACGATCTGTTTACTCTGCAACTCGTGGTCCGGAGACAAGACAGTGGAGAGCAATTCCAATTTCCGACACGAGTCGTGAATCAACTCAAAGTACGCCGTACGCCGTGCTCCGTATCGTAGGGGGCCAGACCCGGTTTTAGCGGTGCCCGTGCAAAATGTCATTTCGGCTGAAGATTCCTTAATTCAGTTTCTGGGTCCCGGTGGTTCTTGGTTCGCTACTCAACCCGACTATCCAATGACCCAAATAACCATTTGGAAAGAATCTACTCCGGACAACTCCAGTCAAACCATCAACTGGAACCAAGCTGAATCGCTGAACTGTGACCAAGCCACCAAGTTCTCCAAGCTCCAATCTCTCCGATAATAGCCACCTCCTCGATCTGGACGATTTATCCACCCTCCAATCCGTCCAAGCGTCCCCGGGACCCTGATGGAGTGCTGTGAGGAACGGTGATCGCAATCCCCCACGGTTGTTGGCCTGCTCGTCGATCTGCTTCCTTTTTCTGTTGGAGTTGCTTGCCCACTTCTCTTGGTTTCTTTCCTCTCCTCTCCTCTCCGTGCTCTCTTTTCTCCACTGTGATTCCCAAAATATTATCATCACCCTGGAACCCTTCTACGCTTTTTCTTCTCAAAAGAAAAGCCATCGCCGCGGAACCGCCAGCCGAGAGCCTCTCTCCCCAGTTTGGGTTTCTGGGTCCATTGCCAATTTGTCAATTTGTCAATCTGCCAATCGCCCCAACTACTTCTACTGCTAATCTTGCATCTTGCGGCATTCTGATCCTCATTCTTTCCCCGGTTCTCCCTGCATGATCATCTTCGATCCTATTCTCCCGCCTACTTTAATCGACATCTTCCAGCAATTGCGGCCACTCTCGTTCGATCTCATTCGATCGAGGTTCGCTCTCCCCCAACCTCGGCATTTACCATCCCCACGATCTAACCTGACGTTCAGATTCCCTGGATCCTTCTTCTGACCTGGACCTTATTCGCTCCTTTTCTTCCCCCCTCGGCCTTGGCTTGCCCGGCTCTCGTTGTTGGGTCCCTTTTTTTCCTTTTTCCTTTTTTGTTTTTCTATTTTCTTTTCTTTTCTTTTCGTACCCTTGCCCTCTTTGCTTAAATCTTGTTTATTCTCCGCACCCTCGTGAGCCACGACCAATCCGCTTTCGCCTGCGCGACGCATTCGAGCTTCTTTCCCATCATAACCACGCGACTGGCCGGTCTTTCCATCTTCTTAATCTTTTCTTTCGGCAACATGGCTTCCTGCGACTGGCTCTCTTCCCGCGAATGACCCAACTTCATTTTCCGCTAGTGGGATTTTATTTGGCGCTCGGTAGTTTCCAAGCGATCGAATGAACTGAGCCGGTGGCGAGCCTGTTCCTCCTTCGGCCAGTCGTATCATTGCGCCGGGACGGCTTGGATGACCCCCCGCCAACTTGACCATCCACTTTACCAACACCACAACCTAAATCATTTTCCCACTGGTTGATTGATTATCCCAGGGAACTTTGGAATCCTTTTAAAGCCGCTCATTTCATTTCATCGCCGAACACTGATTTTTCAGGTATTGATTGTCTGGATATCGACTGGATCTCTTGAGTGCACTTGTCCGTTCTCTACGTCTTCTCACTGTCCTCCCCGCCGTCGCGGTGGAATCTGGATGACAGTGCATTTTCTCACGATGCAGCAAACGCCCTTTCGTCCCGCCCACCCGAACCGGAGTGGCTCGTATGAGCTTCCTCCGGTGCAGTCGGTGACAGGCGCGTTCCCTCCCGGCCCCGGGTTGCCCTCCGCTCCGCCAAGTCGACCTGACAGCGGAATGC
>JAXQJV010000944.1:0-11784 GCA_037042255.1 Penicillium sp. PG106-07D
TATATCATTTAAAACTTTTGAGGCTTCAACCCCCATTATATTTACAATTCCAAGTCCTATTAAAACTAAAATGGACAGAGCAACCATCCCGCTTCGACTCTTGCAGCAAAGGACGGTAGCCGTTTGCTGCATATTCTCCGGCTTATATGGCGTTGCTATTCTAACGCACAGTTATCTCCTGCCAATCTGGTTCCAGGGCGTGAAAGGTACAGACGCGACCATATCAGGAGTATACATGTTGCCATTCACGATAGCCAGCACAGTCGCCGTTCTGGCTGCCGGCTTCTCGATGACATCGTCTGGCCACTATGTACCCTTCATGTGGATTGGCTCCTTGATTTACATTGCAGGGAGTGTCATGTATGCGACCTTGAAGACTGACAGCAACTCTGGACGATACTTGGGCACCCAGATCCTCGCAGGCGTAGGATTCGGCACCGCGATTCAAGTCACCTTCATCGGTGTTCAAGTGGTCACCCCCGCAATCGACATGCCCACAGTCTGTGCACTCGAAGTATTCTTTCGACAGCTTGGCGGGTCCGTTGGGATTAGCGTGGCGCAGAGTATTTTCTTGAACACATTGACAAGTCATCTCCGAAGCGTTTCCGGAATAGATCCGGAGACTATCATCCACGCTGGGGTCATTGAAGGATCCTGGTCGAGCGATTTGATGAATCCTCCGGCAGTCGGTTTGGTCAAGGACGCATTGAACACGGCGATTACCAAGGCTTTTCTTCTGCCAATTGGAGCAACGGCTCTTGCAGCTGTGATTAGCCTGGGCATGGAGTGGCGGCAGATCGAGGATGACAGGGTTGCTTCTCCGGGGAAAGAGACTGGGACTGAGGCTAATGAGAATGGAGGCACTGCTTCGGATGAGCGGCCCGCCGGGATTTTAGTTGATTGTCCGCCAATAGAAGGGCAAACCGAGAACGAGATGGAGAAAGGGGGAAGAAGAGCGAGTTAATTAGCGCTTACGCAGTAATACTAAGCACAAGCCTAACAGCTCGGGCCCTAGAAGAAAGCATGTTCGTTATGGGTACGGGGTTCACGGCCCGGATCGACAGGCACTTTCCACAGAGCGTGTAGGAAAGTTTAATCTATTAAGAGGCCAACGAGAATCTCTAGAGTTAATTGGCTTCAGATTCTCTGCTGATAATTGGACAGTAGGCGGAACCTAGGATGCGCCGGGCATGACTCGTGGCTATTTCATGAAATACTCTTTCGAACTCAAGAATTTCTTGTCTGATCTCAGGATACACTCGGCGTGGATGAATCTGCAAAGGTAATTGCGATGATTTGGAAAAAAAATGTATCATATTTTTGTCAACATCAATGCGTTCTAGCATACGATACTGCTTTGCTCAAGCCATAACCCGCTGCCAGAATGGTCAACCATATCGCAGCTCCTCTCCACCAGTACGGCGCCCAGCTAGATTTCATCGAGGCTCTGTCGTGAACTTGAGGGAACGGCTTCTCGGGCACTGGTACATCGAGAAACTCGCATAGTGGATCCCAACCGTCCTTCATATTGAAAAAGAATAGTCGATCCTTTGGCACGACTCGCTTCAAATAGTCCGAGTGAATTTCCATAAAATCTGGAGGATATGATGTGTGTTAGAGATGGACTTCTTGAGGGTGGAAACAGATACCCACGAGGTCCAAGTGGCTCGAATTCTGGCGGATAGATCTTTCTGCGCCTCTTCAGAATTGCCAGTTTCCATGCGAGCGAGTACCTCAGCGTAGGTTGAACCAGCTGCAACAGGATAAACAATGGATTGTCCAATGTGTTGATTAGCTCCTGATAGCTTTCCCACCACCGATTTGGCTCGCGAACTGTACAGACAACCTTCGCGTCTGGATACAGTCGGACTAGTTCTTCGACAAAGAAAATCGCTGGAGCATCTGTGGTCGCAACATATCCAGCAAGCATTTCCTTCAACGTATCATCCACTTCCTCCTGGGAAACGCCTTTTCCTGGGTCGAGGGCTTTTGTCCATCCTTTGATGATATCTGAAAACCCCGATTTAGCACAGGCCCCCAGCGCTTTTCAAGCAAGTTAGTTTCCTTACGCTCTTTCCCCCTAAGACAGGCAGAGCCACCATGACAGACATCGCCGTGAAGAGCCCATGATAGAGCGAGAGTGAGTGAAATTGTCCCGGTGCGAGGCAATCCAGCTGCGATGACTTGCAAAGTGCGGGTTGGATCAGTAGGTGGCTCCCCAGCGAACGGGTCCCTCCACCGTGTCCCTTCGGGAGGTTCATCCATGTCCCGACTTCTGGTGTTTTTTGCCCAGAACAGAGAAATTGACAAAGGCGCGATCAAAGGATGGCAGAAGGAATATTTGAGCGTCTAGCAGTGACTATACAAAATTGACTGTTTTGTCACGGACCCTGACCCAAGTCATGGCCTTATCAGTACAAACAACATTCCGCAAAGAATTTGTAAATGCAGCCATATCTGACACCCCAGACAGCTCCACAAACACCCCAGAAATTGAGGGATAATTCAACGCCAATCTCCAGACCCTAGCTTATGCTTACCTGCATTAGTCTCATGGGTCTAAGAAAGATTACCGCCAAGGTGGACCGTGTGGAGAGATTCAAGATCGGGGACGTCCCGGTCAGCCCGTGATAGATTCGGCATCGCTGACGCCACCAATGGGGGCCGTTTATGGACCAGTAAGTGCCTAGAGCTTAGCATTGGCGAACGGGGCATCATTACATCAGGGCTGTTGGTCTCGCCTGTTGGCGAGTCATGGACTAATTTAGCCGGCTAACAGGTACGAAGTGCTGACGGAGAAGGCCGTATTCTAGATTATCGTTGGACAGGGAGTCCCTACCGTATTCTAAAGCAACTGTCTTGTCCCTGAGACTTGACTTGATCGTTTATCAACACCATATTCACGGCAACAGAGCTTTGAAATCTCATTCATCGATCATTCCTAACTTCTCACTCAAAGTCAAGCGCAATGTCGGTCCCGCTCATATGCACACTCAAAAACTGCCCCATTGATTGGGCATACGTACACTATCAGCCCTCAATCCCCGGAAATGCCTTCATGCTAGTGGCCTTCGGCGCGCTGACCGTCCCGGCGCTCTATCTAGGGATCACCCACAAAGTCAAGTTATTCACGTTCTGCTTCATGATGGGACTGCTGGGAGAAATAACCGGATACATTGGGCGACTGCTTTTACACAATAATCCATTCAGTGAGAACTATTTTCTCATATATTTGATCTGTACAACGATCGCGCCGACATTTACCGCTGCTGCTGTGTACCTTACGCTAGCTCGGATTGTGGTGGTATATGGAGAAGGAATTAGCCGAATTCGACCCCGAACGTACACGCTCCTATTCAGTGGATTTGATCTCATCGCTCTGGTGGTCATAGCAACAGGAGGAGGAATGGCAGCCGTTGCAGTCTTGAAATGGAAGGTAGGCAAATGGTCGAGTTCCCCTGCGTGGATTATTAGCACATTTAACACGTCGATGTTGTTCAGATTGATCGTGGAACGCACATCATGGTTGCTGGTCTTGCGGTTCAGGTCGCCAGTCTCGTCGTATTCATTGTTCTTTGCTTCGAGTACTTCTTACGGGTGAGGAAATATCGAGGAGAGCTGAACCCCAACTATACCGTTCTTCGTGAATCCGGTCGCTTTAAGGGATTCCTGTGGGCTCTCGCCGCCGCAGTTCTCTTCTTGTTCATTCGAGCTGTGTATCGTGTGGCTGAGCTATCTGGAGGTTTCGGGGGCAAGCTAGCTCAGGAGCAGGTTTTGTTCATGGTTCTTGACGGAGCGATGGTTCTACTTGCATGTATCACCTTGACTGTTTTCCACCCTGGGCTGGCTTTCGGAGGTGCTTGGGAGGACGCTTCATTTCGCTGGGGTTCGACAAAATCAAGTCGGGTTTGATGCAGGGTGTGGGCTGACGAGGTCTGCTCCGTACAACGGGAAACGTTGATGTAGGTAATGATGCGAATTGGTTACAAGAATGAGCGTTTATTGGGTCGGAAGCCGCTGGGTCCAAAATTAATCAAAAGAGATCCGATATGGTATAGCGAAGAATAGCTATCTACAAGAGTTATCGTGCAATTGAACGAGTGTCTGATATCAAGCCAGGCTGGGTACTAGATATGCGTAAGAAAGAAGCCAACTTGAGCTCAGTCCACAAAGCTTCTCTATTCAAAAATATCCAAAGATGAAACTCTACTCTCGTCCCCTAGTAGCAACGTGGCTTTCCACCAAATAGCGTACCTGAACATGCTTCTCCTGCCGTGCCTAGTACGCGCCACCATGCAGAGCCCAACTCTGACGGTTCTCCTAGTCCTTGATTGTTCTAGGTCTTATGTCAACATCTCACGCTCTGACAGATAAGCAGCACACCAAAACAGTAGTTGTGAGGCGGAATATCCAAAATCAAACGCCTTTACCTCGAATCTCTACGGAATGCCCTCCGCTGGGTCAATGCCAAAATGCAACGTTGATGGGTCCACCGGTCGATGATCTTTATTACCGGACGTTTATACGGCAGAATTGCCGATTCTAATTTATCCTGGAACTTTGAGAAGAAAGAGGCGCTGCGCCATGCATCATAACGAGATGAGACTGTGGTCAGCAATGGCTAAAAGAGTGAGTTCGGAGTCTTCATAGCCGCCTCGTTGGATGGTCTAGTGAATCATCAGCATGAGATTTGGATGAACAGTATCTTCACCGACAATAATACCTTTTGGCCCCCATCATGTGTTCGAAAGCCTGTGGGTGAGCCCTTAGCTATATAGATTGCCGTGGATAGAAGTCGATCTGCAATTCTATCACGACATTCTTCAGTGATCTGTCGTAAACGATCGCGCTGAGTCAAAAATATCATTTGTCTGTTTACATCAGCCCAGCATGTCTGACCACGCTCCAATTGCCGTTATCGGCATGGGTTGTCGACTCCCAGGAGGTGCCAGCAGCCCCGAGAAGCTCTGGGAGATGCTCGCTGAGGGCCGGAGTGGATGGGGTGAGGTTCCTGCTGAGCGCTGGAACTGGAAGTCATTCTACCACCCGCACAATGAAGCCAAAGAGTCACTTAATTCAAAGAGTGGTTACTTCCTTGAGCAAGATATTGGCGCATTTGATGCCAAGTTCTTCAATATTGCCTCATACGAGGCCCACGCAATGGATCCGCAACAGCGTATCCTGTTGGAGACAACATATGAAGCCTTGGAAAACGCCGGATACTCGCTCGATAGCATCAAGGGGTCCAACACATGTGTCTATGTAGGATTGTATGCCCGTGACTATGATCGCATGGGATTTAAGGACCTCCCCCAAATTACCAAGCTTCACATCACCGGAACAGGAGAAGCGGTGGTTTCGAATCGAATTTCGTACCTTTTCGACCTCAAGGGTGCCTCTGTCACAGTTGATACTGGTTGTGTAAGCAAGAGATTCTTTGGTACTATGAACTGTTTTGACCAAGCACTGACCAACTTTTCATAGTCTGGAAGTATGGTTGCTCTGCATCAAGCTTGCCAGAATCTTCGGACCGGAGAGTCAAACATGGCCATTGTGGGAGGAACGCAGTTGCTCCTTCACCCGGACCAGGCCATTGCAATGAGTACAGTCGGGTAAGTTCTAATTCCAAGGGGTTTAGTAGAACCATCTCCGCATGAATACTAATGACTGACAGTATGGTGAACCCACACGGTCGATGCTTCGTCTTTGATAGTCGAGGCTCGGGCTATGCCCGAGGTGAAGGTGTTGGCACGATTATCCTCAAGCGGCTAGACGACGCTATCGCAGCTGGTGACCCTATTCATGCGGTAATACGGAACTCCGGGCTGAACCAGGACGGTAAAACGGCTGGTATCTCACTTCCAAACCCGGATGCTCAGGCGGCTCTTATGAAATGGGTATATTCATCTGCTGGCGTGGATCCAAGAAATACAGTATATGTGGAAGCTCATGGAACTGTAAGTCACAAGCTGGAAAAATTTGAAGAAGACCTGGTATCGCATAAAGCTAATCCTGATATCTAGGGTACACAAGCAGGTGAATACTCTCATCGGGCTGTTTTTGGTTCGTGAACTAATGCAAAACAGGTGATAATGCGGAGATCTCCTCCATTAACAAGGTCTTCTGTGAGGAAGCTGGAAGGAAGTCAGACATCTATGTTGGATCGGTCAAATCCAATATTGGACATCTTGAAGCTTCCAGCGGTATTGCTGGCCTGATCAAAGGTATCATGATCGTGAAGAAAGGGTTCATTCCTCCGAACCTCGATCTTGAAACGCCAAAGCCGAGTCTCAAGCTTGATGAGCGAAAGATCAAGGTGAGCAAGGAATAAGTGCTGGAGAAAGGTTTGGGGATTAAACTAACGGCCTTTAGATCCCCCTTGAGCTTACTCCCCTGCCCCAGCCGGAGCAACCTGGTCCCAGCCGAGTGTCGCTGAACAGTTTTGGCTACGGCGGAACGAACGCGCATGTCATTCTTGAGCCGGCCCCCGCTATGGATCTTAGTGGATCTGTAGTGAATGGTGACTCGGGCACTGAGGAGAAGGTCAGCTCGAATGGAGTCCAAGATTATAAGGAAATTTCGAATGGTGATGCGGATGGAGCTCATCAACCAAATGGTACTGCCACTCATGCCGATGAAGCGACACCAACCAATCCTCAATTGTTCATCCTCAGTGCTACTTCTGAAAAATCCCTTGTTGAAGCCGCCAAGAATGTGCAGAGCTGGATCTCTACCAAGGCTTCGGAACAAGATTGCCTCTCCGACCTTGCGTACACCCTGAACGTTCGCCGATCGCTCTTGCCCCTCAGACTGAGCGTTGTCGCCTCAACGCCAGACGAACTCGTTGCAGCTCTGGAGCCAAAGACTCTGCGTATCACAAAGCTCCCCCATTCCGTTTCTGTTGTCTTCGTCTTCACTGGACAGGGAGCGCAATGGCATGCCATGGGACGAGAGTTGCTTAGCCTCAACTCGGCCTTCAAAGACTCGATCCTCCGGTCGGACGAATTGATCCGGAGCTTTGGCTCCCAGTGGAGTCTTGTGGAAGAGCTGTCAAAGGATGCGGAAGCGTCCCGGGTTAGTGACAGCGAGCTGTCTCAGCCTTTGACGACAGCCATTCAAGTGGCATTGGTTGATCTGCTTGCGACATTTGGAGTCACCCCTCAATATGTCTGCGGTCACAGCTCTGGAGAAATTGGAGCAGCTTATGCGGCTGGGGCTCTCACACAAGAAGCTGCGATTGAGATGTAAGTTTCTGGCCACGTCGCTGAACGATAGAGACCCTCAACTAACGACTCAATACAGTGCCTACCGCCGAGGATTGTGCTCAACTTCGGCCAAAAAGGCCAACTCTGTCAAAGGATCCATGCTTGCCGTGGGAGTTGGCGAGGCCGAAGTTTCGCCTTATATCAAGCAAGTGAAGAACGGGCTTGTCACTGTTGCTTGCGTCAACAGCCCCGATAGCACTACGATCTCAGGAGATGAGCCTGGGATCGACGAACTGAGCCAAATCTTGAATGATCAGTCAATCTTCAACAGGAAGCTCAAAGTTGATACGGCCTACCATTCACACCATATGATGAAGATCGCAGCCCAGTACTTGGAGTCCTTGCAATATGTCCATACGGGCACTCCGAGAAGCGATGTTACTTTCTATTCCTCCGTGACAGGGGAGAAGAAGGTCAACAATTTTGGACCCCAGTACTGGACAAATAATCTGGTGTCAAAAGTTCGCTTCAGCGAAGCCCTTCAACTTCTTGCCGAGGACATGGCACGCTCGAAACAGTCCAGCAATGTCGCCAATTTCTTTGCAGAAATCGGCCCCCACGGTGCTTTGTCCGGACCTATCAGACAGATTTTGGCCAAACTCAAAGTTAAGTCTTTCAAATTCTCCTACGGATCTGCGCTTGTCCGAAACAAGCATGCTCTGCACTCTGTGCTGGAGCTGACCGGCAGGCTCTTCGAATCGGGATGCGGTATCCAGTTCGAGCAGGTGCTTTCCTTGCACAAGACCAAACCTTGGATAACAATTGGGGATCTCAGCCCTTACCCTTGGGATCACTCGCTCTCGTACTGGTATGAGTCGCGATTGAGCCGGGATCATCGTCTGCGACAATTCCCTTACCACGATCTTCTGGGATTGTGGGATGTGGGAAGCACCATCCACGAACCTAGATGGCGATACCATCTCAACGTCGATGCGCTTCCTTGGCTGAGACATCACGTTGTCGATGGCTTTATGATCTTCCCTGGAACTGGGTATATTTGCATGGCCATCGAAGCAATGAAGCAAATTGTTCAACTCCGAAAGACTGCCGGAAAAATAACCAATTTCCACGTCAAGAATGTCGTGCTTTCCAAGCCTATCATTGTTCCTGACCAACGACCGGACAGCTTCATCCCGGATGTGGAAGTCCAACTTACCCTGAGCCGTATGAAGACCAATGATGGGAGTCGGTGGGAGTCATTCAGGGTCTTCTCGTACTCACCCGAGGGGTCTGGATCATGGAACGAGCACTGTTCCGGTCTTATTACTGTCGACATGGATTCCAAGGATGACGAGGTTGAGGGAACTCGAGAGGAAGAATTCCTGGTTTCATCCTACAAGCGCAAGTTTGGTGAAATCCAAGAGTCCTGCCACTTCGATCCCACAATCAATCCTCACAGATTTTACGAGGACCTTCGAGAATCTGGAAATGATTTCGGGTCGACTTTCACTTGCATGACCGAGATGCAACTAGGCCGTCATCAGGGCTGGGCGAAGGTGGCAGTTCCCGATGTCCCAGCCTGCATGCCTCGCCAGTTCTTGCAGCCACATGTGATTCACCCATCGCTTTTGGACTCTTTGAACCACCTTGCAGTAGTCCTGTTCAAGAAAGAGTGCAGCAATGCGCCACTCATGGCGACGTTCTTTGGGGATATCGTCATTTCCGCGGATATAACATCTACCCCTGCCGATGAACTGATCGTTGCTCTTGAGATGAACCCCGAAGGAGTGCGCTCAGCATCAGGAAATACATACGCATTCCAATGCAAGGATGACGGCGAACTCTCTCTTGTGCTACATGTGACAGACTGGCAGCTGAAGGCTGTTGGAGAGTCTCAGACCAACGACGAAGAGACCCCCTTCCACCGCAAGATGAGTTATCGGATGCAGTGGCAGCCGGATGTGTCTTTCCTGAACCCGAAACAGCTTCAGGATAAGGTTACTTCGACGCAACAGAAGCCCCTGATCACCGCAACAGACATCTCCGAAGACGTGGAAATCGCCGAGAAACTGACGTTTGAGCAAATCACTGCCTTGAACGAGCGCGCAGCGGCAATTTATATTCGAGAGGCATTGGCACAGATGTCGGAACAGGCATCTTCGGAGACAACTCCTTATCTTGGCCGGCTTCTCGAGTGGATGAAGTCTTCCAGCGAATCTGAAGTCTACAAATCGATGTTGGTAGGATTGACATCTTCCGAGGAAGAACTGATTCTTCAAAAATCTTTGATCTCCGGTCTTGAAGGATTAATGCTTTCACGTATCGGTCTCAACTTGGCCTCCCTTCTCAACGGGGAAACTAACGCCAATGAGCTGATGCGACAGGACAATCTTTTGTCAAGATTCTGCGTTAACGATCTGTTCTCGCACAGCCAGCACTGTATGGTTGAGTACCTGAAGTCCATGGTGTACAAGAAGCCACACATGAAAATCCTTGCAATTGGTGCTAGTATGGAAGATGGGATCGCCGCTCTTTTACGCGCGATAGATCGACCAGAGGGTCTCATGGTTGATCATTTCGATCTTGTCGACAGCTCTTGCGAGGTTCTAGAGAGCGCGAAACCTCATTTCCAAGACTGGGCCCATTCTATGGACTTCAAGGTATTGGATCTTGATGGTGGGCTCAAGGAGCAAGGTTTCGAGCTTGAAGGGTACGACATGATCATTGCGACCAACACTCTTCATTCTGTGAAGAACGTCGATTCTGCTATGAATCAAGTGCGCCAGTTGATGAAGCCAGGTGGCAAATTGGTTGTGACTGAATTGATCCGGCCACCCACGCTGGCTATCGAGACGATTTTCGGGGTTTTGCCAGGGTATGTACTCCAGATTCTGCACACATTAGCTAGACACTGACACTTCACAGATGGTGGGCGGCTGAAGATGATCGCCAGAATGGTCATCTGCTTTCTGAGTCACAATGGCATGACCTGCTGCTGAAGAGCTCTTTCAGCGGCACTGATTTTATGATGAACGAGAACGAGGGCCCAAAGTCACGGTCCGCCATGATTGTGTCAACTGCAGTGGATCAGAATGAGACTGTCAGAACGAAGCCGTCAGCAAACGTCAAGATCCTCTCCTTTGGTAAATGGTCTCCAGCATTTACAAAGTTCGCAGAAGGCCTGTCATCATCGTTTGGTCAGCGAGGTCTCGTCTGTTCAACCGGCAATCTGGAACCTCAAGTAGTTGAGCCAAACACCACCTACATCGTGCTGGATGACTTGGACACTGCTCTCTTATTGAATCCATCACCTGAAGAGTTCGAAGCGCTCAAGACTCTCTTCGTCACGAGCAAGTCTCTTCTTTGGATCAGCGGACAAAAAAAGATCACTCAGAAGGGCGACGCGGCAAAGGGTCTTATCAATGGTATGGCTCGTGTGGCGCGACGCGAGAATGAGGGTGTCAAGTTCATTACCATCGACATACAGCAGGATCTTGCAAGCCCTGAGTCAGAACTTGACAACCAAATTTTGGACATTGCAGAAAGCTGCTTCTGGCCTGTTTCGGAGACGGGGCGATCCATCGAGCATGAGTATGCCATTCAGAACGATACCGTCATGATTCCTCGAGTCCAGCCCGACACGAAGTTCAACGAATGGATTGACCGAGTTGTTGGAGACGATCGACTGGATACCCTGCCCTACCACCAGCCCAATCGCAGTCTGAAGCTTCACGTGGAGACGCCCGGTCTTCTGAGCAGTCTCCGGTTTGTGGAAGACGATACGTTGGCTTCCCCTCTCCGCGCAGATGATATCGAGATCGAATCAAAGGCATACGGTGTCAATTTCAAGGATGTATTCATTGCTCTCGGCCAGATGCTTCCCGGTGTCAACATGATCGGAGAGGTGGCTGGTGTTGTGACGGCCGTAGGCTCAGCCATGCAGGGCCGATTCAATGTGGGAGACCGTGTTACCGGTGTCGGCGCTCAGCCATTCACCAGCAGAGCCCGAGTCAAGGGACTGATGTCTTGCCGACTACCTGATTCGGTCACCTTTACTGTCGGTGCATCAATCCCGATTATCTACATGACAGCCTACCACTGCATTGTTGAAGTTGCTCGTCTCCGCAAAGGGCAGACCATTTTGATCCACGCAGCATCTGGCGGAGTTGGTCAAGCGGCAATCCAGTTCGCGCAGCATATCGGTGCTGAAATCTTCGCGACTGTTGGCAGTACAGCCAAGCGTCAAATTCTGATTGACCGGTACAACATTCCCGAGGATCACATCTTCTCGACGAGGTCGAGAACTTTCAAGCACGGTGTCTTGCGTCTTACCAAGGACAAGGGCGTCGACGTTGTTCTAAATTCGCTCTCGGGAGAATGGCTCAATGACTCTTGGGAGTGCGTGGCTCGTCTGGGCACTTTCGTTGAAATCGGCAAGACGGATATCTACAAGCGCAGTCACCTCAGCATGGCGCCGTTCGATCGAAGCATTACGTTTGCTGCTGTCGACTTGGTAGTCTTGTTCGAGAGCATGACATTGTTGTAAAGATGGATGTCTATCAGTAAGCTTTACTGGTCC
>JAXQJV010000945.1:0-11793 GCA_037042255.1 Penicillium sp. PG106-07D
CGAGTATCGACTCGATGTCATGATGAGTCCCGGGAGGACGGACTGCTCTTCTCAATTCACTGTCGAGAGAGAGCACAAAAGAAATGTTTTTTTGTGTGGGTGGGGGTAATGTGGCAGGGAGAGGTCATGGATCGACAAGGGTGTCCGGAAGAAAGACCCGGAGAGGAACAAGGTTGGGAGAGCGCGAGGATTCACGATGGAAGAGGTATGCATGTCGAGCAAAAGGTCCACGATAATCGGGTGAACCGTGAGATACGGTGGCGTTCTAGTGCTTAGGGCGCCGAATAAACGGATCGGCATCCTTCTTCTTGCGCATCATTGGAGGCATGGGGAGTCGCGGCTTGGGCTGAGCAGAATTGGGAGTCTAGAGCAACAGTAGAAAAACACAGCATGAGCAATTATTCATCAATTGAAAGTCCAGCCTTTCATTTCTTACCTGGGTCGCGTTCGCACCAGATGGCGCAGGGCCATTGCCAACACCACTCGCCGATGGTTTGTTCGCAACCGGTCGCGGGGCGGAGAGATTGCGAACGGGATTGACAAGACCCTAAATTTAGTGTCAGCATCTACAGATTGTGTAGATTAGATACGTCAAAGATCAAGAACAACTTACAGGTGGCAAGGGTCGGTGACCCTTTGGCTTGGGACCCTTGGGTGCAGTGGGAGGTGGACCCGATTGGCCGGTGCGAGGCCGAGACGCCTTCGGGCCATCAGGAGTCTGCTCATTTCGCTTGCGCTTACTGCCCGCGTTCTCACTGGGAGCCGGGGTTGAGTTGTTGGTCACTGCGATGGTAGGAATCTTGGGATCATGACCGCCCATCTGGCGTTGGCGCTGACGCTCAGCGTTCTGTCTCAGATGCTCCAGGCGACGACGCTCTTCATTGGCAATACGGGACTTTTCATGCTTGGGCAGCGGCTTTTCGGCGCACTTGATAGCCGAGTGACCGATCTTGCCACATTCGAGGCAGCGGATGGCAGGGCAGTTGAGCTTGTTGTGACCAAACTCGCGGCATCGGTAACACTGGCCGCGGGCAGCCGCCTTGGCCTCCTCGTTGTTGCAGTTGTGAGTGTAGTGCTCGTTGCTGCCACACAGGCCACACATCTTGGTCTCATCTAGACCCGCAGCCCCACCAGATGGTCCATCAGGGCGAGGCATCGGGGCAGAGAACTGCGCAGGGGCTATGGCTGGGGGAGAGTCGGGACCAGCAGACCCAGAGGGAGACCGAGAAGCCGACGGGCCAGAGGCAGGGCTGACGGGGGTGACAGAGAGAGCACCAGGCGGGGCGGCTGGGGTCGCGAGAATTGTAGGAGGAGGAGGACCCGCATCGGCGTCGACCATTTCAATTTCCTTGTAGCCTGTGAATTGAGGCCGTTGAAGAAGCTTTGTGATGTTGCCCTCAGTGTAAACGTTACGCTCTCGTGCGTTTGTGACGAGGCTTCTCCAGTATTGACCCTGCATCAGCGCACTGGAGTTACCCAACACCCACAAAGATGATTTGGCACGCGTGAGACCGACGTTCATACGGCGGATATCAGCCAAGAAACCAATACCATTGTTTGACGCACGCACACAGGAGAAGATGATGACTTCACTTTCCCGACCCTGGAACGCATCGGTGGTGTTGAAGTCAACCTTCTTCAGGATGTCTTCGCCGTATGTAGAAGCAAATTGCTGCTTCAACTCTCGCAACTGGCCCTTGTACGGAGTGATGATACCGATCTTGTTTGCAAAATCGTAGTCCTTGACATCCGTGACCAGCCGGTCATACAACTGCATAGCAACCTGAACTTCTGCGTAGTTGATCAGAGAGCGACCCTTAGGGGCACTGTGGTGCATGCCCTGCACATCAAAGAACCGATACGGACTCAGTAGTTCGCTCTGATGCCACGGGCGAACACGAAGTTTTGCCATATCCGGACCATCCTGAAGTTTGCCGTCGTAGAAGGTGAGGCTAGGGAATGCACTAATTTCTGGATGCATACGGTACTGGACATCCAGCAGATGCACATCCTTGGGGAAGTTCTTCTGCATGCGCACGAACAAACTCTGCTCGTACTGGAATTTGGATGCCATCTTGGACAGGACAGTAGGTGGCAGCTGCTTTGGATCACCGACAAGGATACATTTAGAGCAGCCATACTTGAGCGGAATGAGCGCACTCAGCTCAATACATTGAGCCGCCTCATCAATAATGACCGTCTCAAATTCGACATTCATGCCCAGGAAAATCTCGTGTCCTGAACCGCTCAGGGTGGTGCAGATGACATGAGCACCGTCGATGATCTCCTGCTGAATCCGTCGCTTTTTCAAGTCGGCGTTACGGGCCAAGGTAGAGACTTGGTCGCGGGCCTTGTCGATTTCCGCACTCAGCTGACTTCGCTTCTTCTTCATCAACTCAAACTCGCGTTCCAGCTCCTCGGGTGCTTGAATTCCCTTTGCTCGGCAATCATCAAGGCTGGCTCGGAGTTTTTTGAACTGAGTGTCGCTCATCTTGTGCTCGTCGCATAGCTTCTGCACGTCGACGTTATTTGATGCGGCGGGGCTTTGACTGATGCGAGCATTGACCATCTCGTCAAGTGTCACATCAAGGACTTTGGCATTGATGGCGTCACTGCGTCCCAGACGAACAACTGAGATCTTTTCATGGCGACCATGACGAGTCTTGACGCCGTCCTTCATACGCATAACCAGCTCGTCAACAGCAGCGTTACTGGGCGCGCACACCAGGACTTTCCGGGAAGACGCAGGCCGGGAATTTCCGATGGAGACGGCGACCTTGCTGAGAGTGTTGGTGAGGAGACTGCCAACCAGTGCGGTGATGGTCTTGGTCTTTCCGGAACCGGGAGGACCTTGAATGAGCGTAAACGCATCATTGTCCATGGCAGACTTGATAGCTTTTGCTTGGGCGCGGTTGATCTCGTAGTTGTCCATGTATGGCTGCAAGGTAGCGTCTCCGTAGGTGAGGAGAGGTGACGGCTTGGCAAGCACAATTTCCTCACAAAGATCGTAATATTCCAGAGCCATCAGAGCACCGTATTCACGCTCAACCGGAGTCAAAGAGGTGACCTTGACAGCGAACGCGGTGGCACCAACAGTAAAAGACTGCAAGAACTTGTTGGGACCAGGGTTCATGCGGTAGGTGACCTCCAGCTTCCCACCTTTACGATTGACGTGGGTGACTCGGGCAAGGATATGTGGGTTACTCTCACTCTCGTGTGGCTTTTCGGCATTGGAGAAGAGGACCAGGTCACCTTCACTGATGAAGAAGTCCTTGGAAGGTAGACCAAGGGGCTGGGTGCTGACTTCAATCCAAGAATCTACAGTCAAGCGGGTCATAACCTTGACCTCGAAGGGCCGAAATGAGGACGCGCCTTCTTCCTTGGCCGCTTGGAATCCTTGCCAGGCCTCGAGAATCAGCAGGGGCTCAAATGTGTTTTTGTATTCCATGGGGGACCGGAACGAATTCGAAACGAGGGTGTAGTCCTTGGTATCCGAGGTAGATGGGGTGTCTCCGGTTGCAAAGTAATTCCAGGAGAGAATCTTGTGGTGCAAGGATGACAAGTCCGGGGACAGACGGGCACGCATATCCTTCATGGAGCGGTGGCGCTTGACCTTCCTCAGAGGCATCTGCTGGGGCGCTATCTTCTTGGGGGCGACGCCCTCGTCAGGTTTCTTGGGTTTTGCGCCGAATAATTCCTGATCTAGTTCATCTTCACTTTCAGAATCGCTGTCCGAGCCAGACGAAACCATCATACTGTCAAGGGGGATAGAATGATCTTTACCCTTCACACCTATACCTTTGAGGCCAGAGCCCTGCTCGGCCGTATGCTCCGCCACCCCGCGAACCGGCGCATTCCTCTTGAGTTTGGCCAACACTGCCAGATCCCGTTGCCTCTTGGCCTCTTTCTCGCGCTCGCGCTTCTCCCGGAAGGACAGGACACTGGTGGCATCAGACTTGAGCCGCTGGGCAATAGGGCCCTTGGGCAAGCCTGGTCGTGTCTGCACTGCAGTCGACATTGCGAGAGGGGATTGACCCTTCTGTTTGGCAGCAAGGGCGAGACGATTTTTGTTGAGTTCAACGGAGCGAGAAAGGTCCAGAAGAGTTTCGTCGGGAATATCCTCAAATTCTTCGTCACTCGGAAGACGGGAGGAGGGAGAGGAGGGGGAAGAAAGTTCGTTGGGGCGGCGGGCAAATGAGGTGATAGATGATTGTTTTTTGAGGGAGGCAGTGGAAGCAGTGACGACAGGCTTCTTCGTGTAGGCTTCCAGTGAGCGCACGAGTTCTGCCTTGTCGCGACTAGTCAAGATTGTTTTGATTGTTCCATGAACGGCAGTGCCTTCAATGAAACTCAACGCGTCTGCCTTGACAGTCGTCACGTCCAGGCTCCCAAGCCGTCTGAGGATTTTCGAGACAAGCGCGACTAAAGATGTGGCAAGATAGTCATCCTTTAGACGCAGCCATTTGACCATGGCACTCATTGTGGTCGTTGGTGATTTAATGAAGCTCTCTGACGTTGACTTCTGCGCGGTATCTGAGCCCCCCACGGCACCCAGGAAGACACCATATTGATCGAAGAGAAAATTGGCAAACTGGATGGTATCACGACAGAAGTCAAGCATAACCTCCTTGTCGTTTCCACGCATATGCCAGGCCTCCGTCTCATCAAAGATGGTGGTCAATGATTGCCATAGAAATTCCCAGAGTTTCTGAAGTGACAGGATCTCTCGCCGGTCGACGAAAGTGCGTGTCCGCAGCATACCTGTCTGACTATTACACAGAATCTCTACGATATCGGTTCCCGTGTGCAGCATTCTTGGAGCGGGTGCGAAGGTCTTCATGTTGGAAATTCGACGGAAGGACCAACTCATACCATACATGGATGTCGTGAAAAATGACTCAAGAAGGTAGGAGATTGCGTCCCGCCGTGCGAATTGACCACTAACGTTCTTGATGAGATCAACGGCAGCTTGATAGGTGTTCAGATCTGCGGCGAAGAGAGTCGAGATGAGTGCACTACTGGTATCCTGGCTTTGGAAAAGTGGTTTCAGGTGTTCAGGAGGGAATTCTGCCAAACGTTCGATCATCTGGCAGGTGAGGCGAGTGAGATGGCCATAGATCATGTTGAAATGGGTCTTCTCTTTGCTGCCATCGCCTTTAGTGGGGAATTTTTCCAGGCCAACGAGAGGGAGGACACCCAGCAGAGCAGCCGTCGACAAGGCAAGGTTGTCTTGATGAAGATGCTTGATCACCGCCTCCCACACAGGTGCGGAATAGGTGGAGACGCCGTGTGAAAGAGTGCCGTGCTTGAGAATGACCTCGTAGTCACTCTTCAATGACTGGCACTCGAGGGCAAGAGTATTGCGAACAACGTCCATGCATAGAGACTTGATCTCTTGTTGGCGATCCTGCTCAATATTGAATGCAGGGGGATTGAGGATAACATTAATGGTAGCAACCACGACATCCATGGTCTCTTTGAGCACCACGCTGTCAACGGAGCTCCTTGAAGATTCGTGGTCCGTAAATCGGCGGAGCGTGCTAAGGAGACTGTTCAGGCCAACGTGGAAGCAGTGATATCGAGCAAGATTGGGGTATTGGTCGTCTTGGAAATGCTGCAGCAGTTGTGTGACCAAGTACCGACATGCAGCTGGTTGATGATGGCCCTTGAGTGATACCAGGAATGGACTGATCCATGAGAGCATGTCTTTCAAAGCCGACTTCTCATACGCCTCACCTTCGACGGTATGCATGAGGAAGGCTTTGAACTGGAAGTTGGCAAAGATCTGCTCGACGATTGCTTGAGGGGAGATGGTTTGCATGGCATCCCAGAAGTCACCAGGGGCTTTTTCGAGGAGGATCTGAATGGTATTTAAGAGAAATCGCAGTCCGGGAGTTTGTAGATGTAGGTGATCCACGGACAAGCGGCAAGGATCAATATCCAGAGCCCGAAGGTTATGTGTGATTTGATCTTTGTCTAGCTTCCGGACAATGAGTTGCATGCCTCGCCATAGTCGCTGGATCACCGCAAGCTGTGGTGGTAATTGATTGGCAGCCTGCGATCCAGCTTGCAGGGCATCCAGGAGCCCGTCTCTAATCGCCCAGTCAAACTCTTCCCTCGTCGGGGGTCGACTGTATCGTGTCCATGTGGAGATGGCCCAGAAGCTGCGAGCTTGGTTCGAGTCAAAGAGGAAACGAGTGACGGCAGGAACATAATCAGAAATCTTTAAAGACCTCTTTGATTGAATGAGCCTGAACGGCTCATCGAAATGGTCCTGAAGAAGTTGATCGCTTCGCAGCATCGCCTCACAACTTAATGTTTCGAAAATCGAGAGCAATGCAGCTCGCTCCAAGACACTCAAATTGATTTCTTGTGGAGGAACGCTTTTGAGTTGTGTCGTTGCGGCAGCCAGATTCCTTGTGATGCGCTTGACATCCCACTCGTCCATTCGCTGGGAGAACTCTTCGATATCCTCATCCTGATAGGTCTCCTTGAGCTGGTCCATGAGCCAGACCTTGCCAGTGTAGTACTGCTTGATGCAGAGGTCACATCTTTCCAAAGAATCGTCCAGTTTGCTCAAGACCCAAGTCTGTAGCTCCTCTACACCCTCTGCGTTGTAGGCGAGGATACGCATAGATAAGAGGAACTTCTCCTTGCGGAACTTTGCTTCTGCCACGATCTCTTGGTGGCTCTTTCCATGTTCATCCATTTGGCTCGGGTCATCATAGCGTCCGTAGTCATTTTCGCTCTGCCTCGGGCAAAGTAGATGTGTTCCTTCAGGGAGGGCTTTCAGCTCTCTGCAAAAGACATTCTGTCAGTACCATTCGCCGCCGAATAAAATATCCAACACATGTTCAACCCACCCAATAGCGTCTACGAATTCCATAGTGAAGTTCTCACGGAATATGGAGGATGAGATTTTGCCAAAGCTCCCCCGCACATTTCTTGATCCAAAAGATTGTTTCACCTAGCACATTGCCGTCATGAAGTCTCCGGCGAAGTTGGGGGAAGCTTGCGGGAAGCAGGCGAGGCCGATCCAAGGCGGAGCTGGATAAGATGGCGATGATGGTAGGATTGGCAGGACTTTGTTTCGTGGTCAGGCAGGGAAGGGAATCTAGTAGCGCAAGCTAACGCAGGTACGACAGCATATCGTCAGATTTTCGTTCCGAACCTAAGAGCGTAGCGATACCGAAGCGAAGTGAAACGATGCGGGCGCATGAAACAAAGACAGCTTCTGGCTTACCTAGGGGTGATGTTGAGGGAGTGAACGTCAGGTGAGGAGAAGTATGGGAAGCCAGATCACCAGAAGCGATCTAGCGAAATGGTAAGATGCAACCGCCTCTACGAGGTCTCTATCGCTCAAAGCGCCTGTCGACTTGGATGAAAGGAAAATCGTTTGGAACAATCGCGGCAGAATGAAGCAGATTGGCAAGAATGGAAGGCGGTCAAGAACCAGAACGCGTCGGACGCGCTTCACTTTTACCCAAGTCGGTAAAGACTGAGATCTCTATGCAAATCGGTCTTCGACGAAGTATTGCAATACATCGCACACTTTGTGTCCATGCACAGAGTACTTCGAGTGTGAATATTTTCTATGTGGCAGCTATCACGATCTAAATATTACTGAGGCATTTTGGGGAGCATCTAGGTAGGAGTGGCGTTCGAATTATACCTACAATCTTGATGTGTACCTCCCGTACCATGTATGAGCATTGGTGACCGGTTTGTATGTAGCATTGGGGCAGTGATGGATGAAGGTGTCCTGGCGTGAATATAGAGCTATCGCTCGGCAGTACCCATCACTTGTCATTCTATGATTGCATACTAACCCTCGCTATGCTTGCACAAGAGATATTGATCTGATCTTTACATTAAGTAACTTTCCTTCATCGAGGCCGTGGAATAGAATACATGAATATCATCCCCGGACCATGCATGCTCAGCCCCAACATGAAAAGCAAGATAAACACCATAGACTAGTAAAAGAAAAAAAAAATATATATATGACGATGAAAATCCAAAGGAGATATAACCTCAAGCAACAAGAATCACTGAATAAAGAGAGCGGGGAAAGCCGGCAAATGCGAATTGTCATGCATTATTATTGCAAGGAGACACGCTTTTGTACAGAGCGCAAGTAGACACTATGAAACAGGTAAACGGGCAGGAGGCCGGAGTAACCGGGGACTCCTTTGCAGTATAAAGAGAATGATGGTTGGGTGAGGACCCAGGGAGAGTAAGGAAATGCGCCAAGCCTCCGACCGAGTGTAGTATACCGAACGCCTGCTTTCTATCAGGGGAATATCAAAGCTGGAAAGAGATGTAAAAGAAAAAAAAAAGGAGACAGCCAGGAAAACACCGCAGCATATTGCTCATGAAGATGGGAAGGGTAGAGGGCAATAGAAGAAGAGCTTCTCGGGCCAGGGAAGCCTAGCCCGGGAGAAGGAGGGAGATAAAGAATCGTCCATGACGGGTCATCAGCGCTAAATCTATGCAAGGACATGGAGCTGCCCCCTCATACGTAAGGAGACTCCCCGGGAGAGCGGAACGGATCTTGATTGTACCCCTGGCTGTGGCTGGATTCCATCCGTTGAAGCCGAGCGGGTGAGGTGAAATCGTTGCTCTGCTCAAAGCTTTGCCGTACCCGTTCAAAGGAGTGTCGAGTTCGATCATGGGAACGTCGAACGTAGTCTACCGACTGAGGTCGTGGACATTGATCCAAGCTCTCGGTGTAGTTAGTGCCATTGCTACCGTTCTGGCTGCGAGGATTGTGACCATTGGAGGTCGGGGATGGCGCGAAATATCGGCGAGCATCCTGGGAGGGCGGTTGATCCTCTTTCAAAGCTGGTTGAATTGGCTTGGCAATCTCTGAAGGGGTTGCTGACCCATCACCGGCCCCGACGATCGCGGCCGCACCCACATTTGGGGGCACGTAGTCTTCAAACTGCTCCAGGTGTTTGAACTTGCCAAGAGTGACCTGCTCGCGAATGATATCGACATCCAGAGGGAAGAACACTTTTTGGATCGAGTTGTACATGAAACGAGGCAGCAAAGCAATCATGATTGTCACAACCAGCACGATCCAGAAGCTGAGAGCACCATAGACCTCGGCCGCCGCATTGTAGAATTGGCCAGCCCCCGTGAAGGACGAATAAATTCCGGTCCAGAAGAAGATCAAAAGCGAGCTGATCGCATTGATCAAACAGGTGAACCAGTCCCAGCGATAGGTGTTCATCATGATGTAGACGTTGCTAGCAAGGACGGCGCAAGTAGCGACCAGGACACCCATGCGTGTGCGATCGGCAATATCTCGTCCATTCTCGGTTTCGAAGTTGGCTGCTTGGTAGAGCATATAGGGCATGAAGAAACAGATAACAGATTGATAAAAGCCATCGCTCATGTACAACCTGGAAAGTCCGTCAGCAGGGAATATTAGAAAGAAAGGGGAAGACGGATAACCAACCAGAATTTGAGCTGGGACCACTCCTTCCGCTCAATGCCGCGCATATACAGTTGAGGTACGGCAAGAGATACCCGGTCGTCAACGTCTTGATCAAAGATACCCATGAAAATCACCGGCAGCGAAGTGAATGCCAAGTTGACCAGGACGATGTAAGTGTAGTCGAAGAGATAGGAGCCGTCAAAGTCATTAAAGCAACAGTACCAAAAGAGCGCGAATGTCCAGACCAAGTTCTTGTAGAAGAAGTTGGCGGTACATTCTCCCAACCGACGGTAGGACCATCGTCCGTGAACAAGGAGCAGGCGTTGGAGAAATCGGAACTGTCCAATGGCATAATCTGAAGACATGACAGCTTGGCGACCTTCTTCACCGGCGATACCGACACCAACATCTGCCTCCTGAATCATGGCAACGTCGTTGGCACCATCGCCGATAGCCAGACCCATGATGTTCAGACCGTGACGGACCATGTTGACAACAGCGGCCTTCTGGGACGGACTGACACGACAGCAAAGAACAGCCTTGCATTGCTTGCAAAGGAGAAGGAACTTTTGCTTAAGCTCGTCGTCAAGCATCATCTTGAGCGTTTCGCCGTCGACGATAACGGCATGGGTGGGTTCCGGTGGAGTGTGATCCGCACGAGCAGCGATAAGCTCTTCGTCGGAGCCAGTCAAGCCAAAGGTTTGGAGATTCTTGTCGAGCTCTTCAAGGGCTTTCTGGTGCTGGCCCTCAGGGACGTTGAGAACAATCAGATCCATGTTGTTGTTGAGTAGATTGCACGAGAAACCAATGTTGATTGCAGTCTCGACCTTGTCACCAGTCAAGACCCACAGCTTGATACCGGCATCTGCGAGAAGTTGAATGGTATCTGGGACACCATCTTGCAGACGATCCTCGATGGCAGTTCCACCAATGAGCATCAACTCCTGTTCGATCTTGCTCGCGACCTCCTCCATCTTCTCTTCGCGATCAGTGATCGCAGCAGCGGCGATGTCATGCTCTCGGCTCCAATTTTGATATTCTTCTTCGCTAAGGAGACGATCAGCGACGCACAGGGTTCGCAGACCTTCCTTGGCGAATTCCTCGAGGTGCTCGGCAGTCTGACGTCGAAGCTCCTGCTGCTTGCCACGAGCAAGACGGGAGTAGATGATACTGTCGGCGCCCTTGCAGAAGAGACGAATAGTGCCATCGGGCATGCGAATAATGGCACTCATACGCTTTCGCGAAGAGTTGAATTCTAGCGTATTCAAGACAGTGTAGGTACGTTCCACGCCCATGACGTTCAAAAGAAGGTCATCACCGGCACGGCCAAGCACCGTGAAGCCACAGTCACGAGCAGTGCTGACCAAGGCAGCCTCGTCAGGTGATTGCGCCTTGAACTCGATCTGGGGAGGATCGCCTGGAGTGTGTTCGGTAATGACAGAGTGACAAAGAGCAAGGGCCAGCATGAAATGTTCGACAGCGGCCTTTTGTGTTTGACCCGACTGCCCCTGAATGTCCGCAACGTAGTTTGGAGCAATAAAAGTCAGGTTTTCGTCTTTTAAGTACGGGTTGTCATGAATACGACGCAGCATTTCCAGCATCGTTTTGCCATCTTCAGCAATCTGTGCACGAGCTACGGCGGCTTCTTCATCAGCATTAGCGCCTTCGCGACGTCTCATACCAATTTGAGCTTCAGTGTATGCCTCGCCATAGGACACGCCATTGATGGTGGCTTTCTTGAACTCCATGACGTTCTGCGTGAGGGTGCCGGTCTTGTCGGAGAAAATGTACTCGATCTGTCCAAGATCGTCTGAGATGTTCCACGACTTGGGCACACAGTAAAGCCCGAGTTTTTCGTAGTACATGTAGAGATCACTGTGGATGAAGACGGCCTGGATGGTGCGAACGATTTCCAAGGAGATGTAGAGGGAGATGGGGACCAGGTTTTGGAACAATATCAAAGCCGTCCAGAAGGTGATGATACCCGTGACAGGGGGCGTGCCACCGTATGACCCAAAGTCAAAGAAGTTCAAAGACTTATCTGACTTGGCCCAGGCAACGCCGTTGACAATACCTGCAATGAGACACATAATGAACAGAATGATGAAGTTGTAGATGACGTTCCAGTTCAAATCCTTCGCCAGACGAGCACGCTTGGCAGGAGTTGCACCAGAATTGAGCATGATCTTGCTCTCACCGCCGGTGAAGACGACCACACCAAGAACCCACTCGGTACTGCGCAGAGAACAGCCACGAAGAAGCATATTGTTGATATGCCGATTCTCAAGACATGGATCGACAAACAATCAGCAGCAAGTTTCTTGAACTTGCCACATAAGATCTTCAATGAG
>JAXQJV010000946.1:0-11820 GCA_037042255.1 Penicillium sp. PG106-07D
GGCGCAGCTTACCCTTGCTGCCGCTGGGCTTCAGGACAGGCAGGCCCTGGCCCGGTGTTTGCGTCAGGGGGGAACCCGACTCGCCACTGAGTTTGCTGGCTTTGTGAAGGTCATCCTGGCTGGGCGCTTTCTCGTTTTCCGGCGTCGGCCAGGTCTCTCGGGCCATGGCATTGTCTGTAAATTTCCGAACGGGAGTATGAGGCCGGGGCAAGACATGCTCTGGTTTGATCTCCAAACGAGGAGTCTCGCCGTGACCCGTAGACGTATAGTCCCCATCCCCTGGCTCCTGCTCTGCAATGGGGTGCAGTGGAGTCCGGGGTCGAGATTGAGGCTCATCGTAGGGGCCGCCAAAGAGAGAGCGAGGCGGCGAATGAGCCGGGGCAGGAATAGAGGCGTCCTCCAAATCCCACGTTCGGGGAGTATGCTGATGTCGTCCGTGGATCACAGATGGGGTTCGACGCAGGCCACAGGAGGAATCCTGGGGTGCATCCATCTGGGAGGGCAACAAGTGTCGTGGCGAAGAAGTTTCTTCAGTGCGAGTAGATGGGGACGAGCCAAACAGCATGGAAGATCGCTCCTTGGACGCAGCATGATCTGGCGAAGGGAACTGCTCTGAAATAGAGCGCTCACGGCTGACTGGGAGCTCGGTGTCAGTGGGGGACTCTGTCTGCGAGTGGCTAATCACCGTTGGAGTACCATGTTCGATAATCGTAGCCTGCGCTTCTCTCTTGCCCTCTGTAGGTAGCTCGGAGTCAAGAGGATGTTTGTAATATCCACTGGTCGCTAGGGGTGCCTCCGAGACGGGGATCGCGATGTCGCGATTTACTTCCAAGTCCGCTGCGGTCTCTTCCTCAGCACTATCTTTTAGCGACGGTGATTTCTTGTCTAGAGCCGATCGCCGAAATCCTCCACGTTCCAAGCCAGGGAAGAGGCTTGCGACCCTGGAGCCCCCGGGAGTCGTGGTGCGAGCGGGTGGTTCAGTCTCGATCTCTTTGGGAGCAGGGACTGGGGTTTCCACGGGAGGTTCAGGCATGGATTCATGCACCAACTCGATCTTCTTGTGAGACGGCTCCTCATCGGGCTCACCAAGTTCGGTCAGGGCTGCTTGTTCTGACTTGCGCTTGTTCTTTTTGGCCTTCTTCTTGTCTTTCTTGCTGAGTGGCGCAGACCAACTTTCTTCCTCTTCCTGGATGGGCTGCTCCTGATCCTTCTTGGCCTCTTGCAGGGCAGCGGGAATGGCAGACTCATCATACTCCCCGATGGCTTCAGAGTCTGGAACAGGCGTCACTGGCTCAGGCTCGGGAATTTTGTCGTGTGATGGCTCATGTTTGTGAGAATGGCCATCCTCCCATTCAATGGCAGGCCACTCCTCATCGTCTTGCTTTTTCTCCCGCGTTGAACCGGGAATCTCCTTGGACAATACTTCCAGCTGAGGCGCCAAGCCAGAGTCTTGTTGCTCAGTCGTGTTGTCCGCAGGCGCCTCTTGCTCCAAAAACTGGTTGGCTTTCTTCGCTTTCTTGGCCTTTTTCTTTGAGGCCTTGCGTGTCAGAGCAGTCTCTGGCTCAGGCTCAGGCTCAGGCTCGTTGGTGATAGAAGTGGGTAGTTCAAAGGCGGGTTGAGCCTTGACAACGATCTCAGTTTCCTTTGCTACCTCGCTTTCCGACTGCAGCTCCTTGGTTGTCTCGGAGTGAACCGGAGGATCAACCAGGGTCTCAGCTTCCAAAGAGATAGGCGCAGAAGAACTGGCTTCTTGAGCCTCGATTGCAGGAACAGATTCGGAGGCAGAACCCTCTTCATTTTCAAAAGTAGAGGGCTCTTCTTCCGCAACACCCTTCTTCTTGGCCTTCCGCTTTTCCTTCTTGGACAATTTCTTAGAAAGCGGCACGGCCACCTCGGGCTCTGCTAGGTGAGTCGTTTCTTCAGCGGTCACAACACCAGCTTCCTTGTCGAGATCTGCATTTGAAATGTTAGCTTTGATTTCTTTCAAGATGTTCTCTCGATTTTTTCCGAGAAATTTCATACCAAGGGATCCAATGGCAGCTTGATCTCCATGCTCAGTCGGAAGTTGAACATCTTTCTCCTCTGCAGCCGACGGTGCGTGAAATAGGCCCTCGGGAACGGGTGCCTCACTCTCCTCAATCTCCTTAGTCTCTTCTCTCCGAGTCTCGTTGATCGAGACTGGCAGATCTTCTGGCTGGGAAATTTCCTCCGCGGTGACAATGTCCCGCGTGACAGGTTCGGCCTTAGAAGCAATTTCTCTGGGCTCTCCTGGAGAAACTGACTTCGTAATTGCCGAGACCCCGGGCTCAGGTGTGGCAGTCTCCGCCGAAGTTACGGCTTCCATGGGAGAAGCATCGAGAACTCCCTGCTCAATTTGCTTCTTGGCCTTGCGCTGCTTCTTTGACAGTTTCCGAGTGATGGCCTCATCAACAGGCTTCTCATCAACAGACTCTTCTACCACTTCCTCGGGCTTAGAGGTCTCTGCGGAAGGCTCAATCTGCTGCTTGATCTCTGTAGTAGGTTTCTCAACAACATCAGCGACGGATTCTGATGTCGCTAGATCGATTTCCTCGCGCTTGTGCTCCACAGCTTCTTGCTCCACATCATGCTTGAGCTCTGGAGCCTGCAGGGTTTTATCAAGAGCAGCTTGCTCTTGCGGGGCATCAAGGGTCTCTTCAGGAGCAGGGGTTATTTCGCTAGGCGCAGGCTCCTGCTCGGGAGGCTTCTCCTCCTGTGCTGCAAGAGCGGCGGCAGCGGCGGCAGCGGCAGCAGCAGCCGCCTTCTTCTCTCTTTTGCTCATCTTTCTCTTAATCGTAGGCGGCTCAAGGTCTGCTTCTGGCTCATTCTCTGAAGACGGCTGCTTTGTAAGTCCCGAAGAGTCCGTAGGAGGAACAATGGCTGTAGCATCCGCCAGGGCTGAGGATAGATCGGCCTCGCCAGGCTTTGGCTCTTCGGAAAGAGGCTCATTGACGGGCTCTACCTGCTCGAGTTTTGGCACAATAGGCTGTTCACCCGCAGACATCTGTTCGATCTCCTTCGAGTCATCGTGGAGAGAGTCGGAAGGTTGGGTAGGTTTATCGCTTATCTCAACAGGCTGGATGTCTTCGTGCTGTTCGGTGAATGCAGAAACATCCGGAGAATCGGAGACAGGACCAATGGTCTTGGGCTCGACCGTCTCCGGGGTAGCATATTCTTTGGGCTCGGATGGGGCTTCCACCTCAACTTGTTGTGCGAGCAGAGCCTGACGCTGCTTCTTCTTTTCTTTCTTGCTCAACTTTCTCGACAGCAGCGCCTCTTCGACGTTTCCGGGCTCTGAGCTAATATTCTCTGCCTCGATAGCCTCGACATCCTTGGCGGATTCCACATCTTTCGAGGTTTCGGCCAAAGAATAACTGGGATCCACATCTCGGACTGCTTGGGTTGAAGACTCTTCAGCAACTAGCAGTGACTGCTCCTCGGCAGTCGTAATAGCTTCAGCAACTGGTTGGTATTCCGTCGGTTCGTTGGTCTCGGCGACGGGTCCTGGCTGATCATCCTCCTCCGCCTTTTCCTCCTGCTTTTGCTTCTTCTTTTTGTCCTTCTTCTTCTGCTTCTTGGACAAATGGAGCTGCTCAACCTCCTCTGCAGCGGCTTCAGTAACTCGCTCCCTCTCCGTCGACTTGTCTTTCATCGCCTGTGAGTCCTCCGCCACTACTACAGGCACATCAGCTTGAGGGGATTTGACTTCCTCCTGCACAGGCTCAACCTCCATAGCAGGCTCCTGCTCCTCCTTCTCTGCAGCTCCTTCAACTTTATCAAGGCTCTTCTCTCCCACTGTACTCGGCACCTCCAGCTGCCCCAAAACTGGCTCAGCATCCTCCTCCTGCGCATCCTTCGCTTCACCAGAATCAAAATCACGCTCAAGCACGGGTGGGGGAGGATAATCTGAAGAACGACTCTCTATCTGCGACTGCTCTACCTGCGAAGACAAGAACTCATCAGTCGAAGCTAAATCTTTTACCGGCGTCGTGGGCGTTTCGGTGTCGTGGGACTGAAGTTCTTTACCGTCATTCGCCGCAGGCGAGCTTGCCGTTACGGGTCCAGAGAGTTCCCGTGTATCAGATTCAGTTGGCTTGGGTTGCTCGGGATCTTGGAGGGCGTCTTTGGATTCGGTGGCGGCATCGGCGGGTGCGGTTCCATCGACATCGAGGTTCTTGGATTGGCGCTTTTTCTCCTTCTTCTTAAGCTTGCGTCTCTCTTTGGCCGTCAGGGAGCCTTCGGCATCTGGTCCAGGCTGGTCAGGCTTTTCCTCTGTCTCCGGTGGAGGTGTGTCTGCTTCAGTCGTGGCCTCCGTTACAAGCTGTTTGTCGTCCAATGCTTTGGACTCGGCGGGTTCCTGTTCAGTGATCGGCTCGGGCGTGCTGATTGTCTCGGGCTCGGCGGTCTTGACAGCCTCCTGGGTGTCGTTCTTCTCGCTATCGGTGGGGACTTCGGTCATCTCAGGCTCCTCGAGCTTTTGAGAATCCGCGTTGGCCGTTGTTGGAACCTCGGGATATTCAACCTGACGTGCCCCGTGCTCAACCTCTTTGGGTTTGGACTCAGTCAAGGCTTCAGCTTCTTGAGACGACTCCGCAGGAGAAGAGGTTTCTTCACTCAAGTCGACAGGTTTGAACTTCTTCTTCTCCTTCTTCTTGAGCTTACGGCGCTCCTTCGCTGATAGACCTGCCTCTGCTGCTGTCTCAGTTGCCTCTGTCGCCTGAGTTGAAAGTTCCTCAGTCAGGACGGTCTTGTCGTCTGAAGGGGTCTCGGGCTCGACGGGCTCCAGTGGCTGCTTGTCGTCTTGGGCAGGAGTTAAAGATTCGTTCTGACGCTCTTGAGCTTCCTGTTCTGTTGCTTTGTCCGATGGGTTGTCCTCGTTTGCGATCTCGGAGACCTCTTTTTGCTCAATCTCCGCAACAGGAGGCTCATCTTGATCAATGGCAGGAGTCTCAAGAGCAACGTCCTCGGCATTCTTAGTAGCCTCGCTCAAATCTTGACTGGGAGCAGGCTCATCGCAAGGGACATCTTTGAGCTCGACAGATTCAACTGCAGCTTGTTCTTGCTCGGGCTCGGTCTGGGTCTCAGCAGCAGGTGCTCCGTCCTCGAAGGCGACAGACTTGCGCTTCTTCTTGTCTTTCTTGGCCTTTTTCTTTTGCGCAGCGGTTAATGGCACCTCTGGCGCAGCTGGCTGAGAAGTTTCCTCGGTGACTCCAGTGCTGGGTTGCTCAGGGATGGCCTCGTCCTGGATAGACTCTTCTGGAGACGGCTGTTCGACGCCCTGGGGTTCTTCAGTCACAGTGACAGACTGAGGCTCCTCGGTTACCTTGGTCGAGTCGGCATTTTCAGATGTGGGAGGCTCAATAGGCTCATCTGGCTGAGTAGGCTCAACCAGCTCAGGTGAATCGACAGGTTGAGCAGATTTCATAGACTGAGCAGGCTCGACCGGTTGAGTCGCAACCACCCCACTAGGCTCAACCACCTCAGTAGGCTCAACCACCTCAGTAGGCTCAATCACCTCAGTAGGCTCAACCACCTCAGTAGGCTCAATCACCTCAGTAGGCTCAACCACCTCAGTAGGCTCAACCACCTCAGTAGGCTCAACCACCTCAGTAGGCTCAACCACCTCAGTAGGCTCAACAACCTCAGCAGGCTTAGTCAATTCTTCCGGGGCCGGCTCAGGCTGCGGCTCCTCCTCAAGGACAAGAGACTTGTTCTTCTTCTTCTTCTTTTTCTTGTCCTTCTTTGACAACGGAGTAGACGGTTCAGCCTCTTCGGCCTGCTCAGTCGCTGCGGCCTCAGGCGTCGGGGCAGTAGATTCTTCAGCTGGGGCACCTTCCACTGCTGTCTCGACCGTGGTATTTGGCTCTTCGGCAGACTGCTCAGGAATAGTTTCATGGACCAAAGAGTTGCCTGCGGCAGGCTCCTCCGAAGTAGGAATAGCATCCTTGGGCTCCTGATCCTGGTCAGCTGGCTGAATAATAATTGCCTCTTGTAACTTAGGCGGGAGGACACTCACCTCAGGACTCGGTGCATCAGCGGAGGGCTCGACGACAGCTTCTGTAGCGGTAGACTCATTGACAGATGTCTCCATAGGAGCATCTTTGTCGGCTTCAGCAGAAGTTTGGCTGTCATCGGCAATCAGCGTAGCCTCAGCCTGGATTTCATTGTCTGCTTCCGCCAGGGCAGAGTCATCGACAGCCTTGGTCTCTTCGGGAACGAAGACCTCTGGAGCGATCTGCTCAACCTCCTTCTGTTCAGTGAGGGAGGCATCTATCTCGGGAGTAGCCTGTTCATCCAACTGTGCGGACTGCCGCTTTTTTTTCTTATCCTTCTTGGCCTTCTTCTTCTGAGCAGCGGTCAACGGGACTTCTGCTTCAGTCGTAGGAGTTTCTGACCCAACGGGCTGAGTATCTACGTCTTCAGTGGTCGGAAGGGCTTCAGTGACGGCAGACTGAGCTGCTTCCTCTTCCTTGGCCTGCTCAGGCTCCGGAAGCACAATTTCTTGCGGAGCAGTTGAGATAGCGTCTTCAATGGAAACAGAAGGAGTATCGGCAGAAGGTTCAACAACCTCGGCCTCCGCTAGAGTCTCCGATTGACGAACTGTTTCAGGCTCCACTGCAGAAGGTTCACTAGCATTAATCTCCTTGCTGGTCTCAATAGTCTTAGGCTCAACAGTTGGAGCAGGTGCTTCGTCCACCTGTTTACTCTCTGCTTCCGGGACAGGTTGAACTTCCTTGCTGACCTCGGTTACCTCAGTCTCCGGCGCGGATAACGCCTCGGCGGCGGGTGTCTCCTCAGAAACAGAGCTAATGCTTTCCTGTTTCTGCTTCTTCTTCTTCGCCTTCTTAGCCTTTTTCTTCTCGGCTGCTGACATGGGGACTTCAGGCTCAGAGGGAGCAGCTCTGGGCTCAATCTTGTCTCCTGAAATCACAGGCTCTTCTTGAGATTCGGCAACATCGGAAGGTTCAATAGAGGCCTCAGGAACGGCCTCCGCTTCGGGAGCAGAAGCAGGCACATCCTCTTTTGGCTGATCAACGTCAACTGGCTCGTCGCGCTTTTCCTCAAGAGCGTGGGCATCCAAATGCGGATTTTTAGAAGCCAGAGGAGTCTCCTTGGTGGTGTCGAGCTCATCTGCTGGGGCGCTGCGAACAGGTTCTGAGGTTTCAACGGACTCGATAGCTGCAACAGGCTCTGAAGACTCAACAGACTCGGAAGTCTGAACAGGCTCGGAAGACGTAACGAACTCGAGGGCTTCAGTAATGGGCTCAGCACTCTCGGGCACTTCAGGAGCGTCTTCAGGCTCGTCAGCGGGTTGAGCCTCAGTAGCCTCAGGCTCAACAGGCTTCTCCTCATCAGTGACAGAGGACACACTTTGCTGCTTAGCCTTCTTTTTCTTGTCTTTCTTGGCCTTCTTCTTCTGCGCCGAACTCATGGGAACCTCAGGCTCGGCTTGAGCGTCCGCTTCAGCTTCAGATTGAGCGGCAGGCTGCTCTGAATGATCAACACTGGACTCTGCATTCTCTGTATTGTCAACAGCGGGTGTCGGCTCCGCATCGAGAGACGGAACAGATTCATATTGAGGAACTGAGGCAGACTCCTCAGAAGAAGGTTCGGTTACGCCCTTGGTACGTTCAGCCGCAGGCTCACGTAGTTCTTTTGAGTCTTCAGCAGGGGGCTCGGCCTTATCCACGGCAGGCTGTTCAGCCTCCGAGGGCTGCGTCTCGCCACTTGTCAGAACTTTTTGAACATCGACAGCCTCGACGGGAGTCGGTTGTTCAGGTTCCACTTCCTTGCTGAGCTCTTCGACCTGAGAATCAACAGCAGGCTGGGAAGAAGCGGTATTGTCTTCGAACGCAACAGACTTGCGCTTCTTCTTGTCCTTCTTAGCCTTCTTCTTCTGAGCTGCAGTCAAAGGGACCTCGGGCTCGGGTTCAACTGCTGCAGTCTGGGCGATGGGCTCGGTAGAGGGCTCAGTGACTGGCTCGGGTTGGACCTCCGTCAGTTCCTCAGAGACATCGGGCTGTTCCGTAACAGCTTCATGGAAGAGATCATCGTCACTCTGGTTGGACTTTTCGAATGCCGCAGCATCGTCGAGGGCAGCCGCAGGCTCCACAGTCTCTTGCGGCTGGGCAATGTCCACGACTTGCTCCGAAACTGGCTCAGCAGGGGACTGATCCACTGGGATTGTCATGTTATCAGCAGGCTGGGGCTGTTCTTCAGCAGGGATGGATTCAGCAGGATCGACGATATCTCGGGATTCTTGAACATCAGGGTTTGTCGGCTCAACAGAGAGAGAGGCATCTGGGGTATTAACATTCTGGAATGCGTCTTGGCTTTCAGACTCAACTGCAGAAGCCAAACCAGCCTTGATTTGAGGAGCCTTGTCTGTCTGTGGAGCTGGAGTCTCATCGGAAGGTTGAGGAGCTGCGGTATCCTCAGTCGGTGCCTCCACAGATTCCGAGACAGAAAGGCTCTTTGCCTTCTTCTTTGCTGCTTTCTTCGCCTTGCGCTTCTGAGCAGGTGTCATTGTCGCTTCGGGCTCAGTCGGCTCGCCGGGGGTCTCAGGCTGGGACTCGGAAGCAATCACGGCATCAGACTCAGCAGGTACCACTGCTTCATGCCCAATCGCAGGCTGAGGCTCCGATTCTGGCTGTCGGACTTGCTCGGCTTCAGCAACTTCAGCCGCAACGGCGGGGAGAGACTCGGTCTCCAATTCTCGCAATGCCTCGACAGTCTCAACTTCAGGTTGCGGCTCAGCAGCAATGTCTTTCTCTGCAAAAGTAGGGACACCCCCGGCCTCAATGGAACGAGACTCGGTCTCGGGGAGTTCACCAACGGGAGTATTTTTCTCAACAACAACCTCAGCCGGTTCAGAGGCAGCCACAGAGTCAGCAGGTAAATCAACATTAGCCTGGCCCTTCTTGACTTTCTTCTTCTTTTTCTTCTTCGAAGAAGACGTAGCGGCAATGTCCTCAGCAAGAGGTTCCTCTGCTGGCTGAGACTCCACAGGCTGGGCCGGAATCTCGACTGATTCAGGAGCCAACACCTTCGTTGCTTCAGGCTCGACTGAGTGATCAATGCCAAGGTCCTCGGGAGCATGTTCTTCAGTGGCAGTGCCAGGCTCACCAAAATCTTCTTCAGCAGGTGCCTTGTCATGCGCAACCTCAGCGGCGACGGCAGCATTGACGATGTCAGCGAAACCACCGACCTTCGGCACAGGTGCAGCAGAGTCCTCGAGGGTAGTCTCAACAGGCACATCTTTATCAGTCGCAAGGACGGTAGTGTCATCATTCTCAGAGGTGCCGGATATGCGATGTTCTTTAGCTGCAGCGATAACAGCAGCATCAACAATGTTCGCAAAGCCAGCGCCCGTCGCAGCCTTTGATGTATCAAGTTCCCTCTCCTCGGTCGGAGTCTCAAAGACATCAGTATCCGTAGCGCCGACCACCGAGCCCTCGGCGGAAGGCAAAGCCTCGAGGGTAGAAGAAGGAATTTCAGGATACATAGCCGGATCTTGCAAGAGCTCTGAGGGAGAATGGAACTCGTATGTAGGTTTCTGCTTCTTAGCACCGGTGGAAGCACCAAAGCTCTCTGCAGTGGGGGTAGCTTGTTGAGAGTCGAGCAAATCCCCATCGTCCTGGTCATTGGGACGAGAGGTTGAGATGGTCAGGCCAGTTGGTCTACGGCGCTCCATCATGGACGGGCTGAGGTCAAACGGCTCCCAGCTGCGCACGGCGTCTTCATCGTGGAGAGCACGCAGATCCTCGACGGATGGGGCACGGGACGAAGTCTTGCTAGACGGAAGGGAGGGCAAGACCTCGTCAGGCTCGATGAGATCACCCTTCGAAGAGCCATGGCGCTCAACGAGCCAGAGGGGCCGAATCTCGCGAGAGTTCCTGAATTCGAGAGAGTTGGGACGGCGGTGCCGTGTCTGGCTAGGGGAGGTCGGAGAGTCACCGCCAGCCGTCGAAGATGGTGGAACAGGCACAGCGCGAGACAAGCCGGGAGAAGTTGGAGGTCGACGGAAATGGATTGGCACGGCAGTTGGCGACTCAGTCGTCGAACGAGCCATAGATGCACGGCGACGGTGGGGAGACTGGTCAAGATCGCGGGCTACCTGTGGCGACGAGGGTCTACTCTGGGACCTGGGAGCCAGGTCGGCGGCACGTTCTGCACGAGGATGAGACGTTGAACGACTCCGGGCACGCTGATGCAGGATTTCCTCACCCAGGCCTATACCAGCTGCAGTAGCCAGCGTACCCTCGACCCACGATTCAAGCCCCGAAGCACCACGTTCATCGCGTTCAGCCGCGGGCGGCATTTCGGGGCGCTCTGCTAAAAAAGAGTATGTGTCGCCGTCGTCCCTATTATCCGTGTGTTTTTCGTCCTGCACGTGGAAAAATACCAGAAGAAAATGCTTAGCTTTGATTTCATTGTGGGGAATCGGAGAAAATCATCAAGGGTATGGTGGACTTCGTGCATGGAACGAGGCAAGGCTAGGCGTAACGCAATGACCGAGACAAGCTGTCGTCCACAAACGGGGTGCAAGAGAACAACTATATGGCACATAAAGGTGTACAAAAAAAGCAGATCACAACATAAATGATAGGAAAAGAAATTTCAGATGCTATACCTTCTCAGATTCTCGACGTTTGCCCGATTCAACAATCTCCTCGTATCTGTTTCGACGTCGCTCCTCCTTCTGCTGCCTTTGCGACCGATACTCCTCTAAGCTTGCATCATCCCTGACACTGCCCTCCTTGTCCGAGGCATCGTCATCATCCAGCTTGTCGCCTCCGCTAGAGCTGCCGTGTCTGGAAGAGCGCTTCTTGCGGCGGCGTCTCTCCTCATCAACACCAGCTTCTGACACGGCGTCGCGAGATGGGCGTTTCTCTAGGGATGAAGATCGTGAGGATTGATTGGACCGAGTACGACCATCAGGGGCGGACACGCGGGAGCCGAAGATGCTGCGTAGAATGCTCCCACTCTTGTCCTTCTCCTTCTCGTCCTTACCGTCCTTGCTGCGGCGTTTCTCGCGGGTTTCATCAATTCGACCCGGAGAAGAGGCGACGGAGGCGTTGTCGTCGTAGTCTTTATCACGGGAGGAACGGTGGCGATGCTTGCGTCGCTCAGACTTGTCGCGATCGTCGATGGAAGTGACAGCAGAACGAGCGTCGTCATCCACAGAGAAAGTATCGCTCTCACGCTTAGAGCGATGCTTGCGTCGCTCGGATTTCTCATCATCCTCATATGAACCTCCGGCACGCGAGGATGCAACCGAAGCAGTATCGTCAAAGTCTTTGTCACGAGACGAACGGTGACGATGCTTGCGTCGCTCAGACTTCTCATCATCTTCATAAGAGGCGGCAGCGGGCGATGATGCAATGGACGCAGCATCATCAAAATCCTTATCGCGCGACGAGCGATGTCGATGCTTCCGTCGCTCCCGCTTTTCTACATCTTCGACGGAGGTAATTGCAGAGCGGGCATCTTCATCCACCGTGTAAGGATCGATGTCACCGTCCTTAGACCGGTGCTTGCGGCGTGTGGTCTTTTCTTCAGTTTTCTCCTCAATTTCCTCGGGTGGCGATGGAGCCTCCCGCTCACGAGAAGGAATCTCACGGGAGAACTCGAAATCATCACCGCTGCGACGCGACTTCTTGGACTTGCTCTTCTCCGACTCACGCTCAGGCGGGGCGGAGAACACTGAGCGATCATCGTGAGGGACATCGCGAGAGACATCAACGCTGTCGAAGCCGCCGGGCATGGAGAAGACGTCATCGTCAGGAGATGAAATGATTG
>JAXQJV010000947.1:0-11761 GCA_037042255.1 Penicillium sp. PG106-07D
GTCCAAATTATTGCAACTGGGAATGCATGTCGACTGTCAATGAAATGTGTAGAGAATTCTCGAGGATATACCGTGGTTGACCGTGGAATTGCATGATTACGGGAAATTGATAAAGTTGATAAAGAGCTCGACTGTTTGCATTGTTTGTTCTCTCTCATACGGCGGCCTCAGGCCACAGGTTCTTTTCACAGACATCGACCAGTCATAAATCGTTAATCATACAGGCATGAAGGGCATCAATCTTGAATCAGACAAGAAAAGGAACGACATGAGGGGACAATAGAGGAAACAGTGGGACAGGATGGTGGGAACGGTGGATGTGTAGGAACGTACTCAAGACATCCTTCACTTCGAGCCATCTCACTCAAGAAGCAGTAACCTTGGAGTCCTCACTTTCGTCGGAGGCCGATTTGTCTTTGTGACACGCGTTATCCTCGGGGGAATCACCTCTCATGAGATCAGATTTTGTTTTTGAGGGCGTCCTTGGTAGCCAGGGTTTCGTTGGGAGCTGGTTCATCCGCGAGGACCACATCTTCCATGGATACAGCTTCTTGCTTGGAATCCAACTTTTCGTTGGATGCCAGGTTGTCCGTAGCGGCCGATTCATTTTTGGAAGAAATTTATGTCCTTGGGCGCCTCATTTTCCATGGATACAGATTCTGGCTTGGAATTCATGTCTTCCTTGGATGCTAAGTCGTCCATAGAGGCCGGCTCATTCGTGGGGGACATTGTATTCTTGGGCGCCTCATCTTCCATGCGAGTTGCATCATCTCGGCGAGTTGCATCGTCCTGAAGAGTTATGTCGTCTTTAATAACCTGATCCTCTTTCAGGGCCGAGCCTTTCTCGGACTCCATGTTTGTGTCTGAGGCCGGGTTTTCCTCAAAAGCCAAATCTGCCTCTGTAGGTGGGAAGATGAAACTGCACATCTTGATTAGTTTACACGCCCACACATGTTAAAAGCACTGCAGTAACCCGGGTACTCACGAAAGCACCATCTCATATGCAATCTCGTCCTTCCGCTCAAAGTTACAAAAGATGACTCGATCCAATATGTCCTTGTTCTCGGGCTCTTCCAAGAACTTCCGCACCTCATCAGAAGCCGCAAAAGCAGCACCCCTGCTCGGATAACCATAAACGCCAGTACTGATTGCTGGGAATGCGATGGACCTGATATCATTCTCAACAGCAAGCTCGAGACTGCGGCGGTAGCAGGAGCGAAGCAGGATTTCCGGGCGCTCAGGGTCTTTGTCGAATTCTCGGTGGTACATTGGGCCGACAGTGTGCACCACTTTCTCACAGGGCAAGTTGTATCCAGCAGTAATTTTGGCCTCGCCCACCTCGCATCCGTTCAAGGTGGCACATTCTCTGGTTAGATCGCGACCAGCGGCGGCGTGGATAGCACCGTCTACGCCTCCGCCACCCATCAGTGAGGTATTGGCCGCATTCACGATACATTGCACTTGAAGACAGGTGATATCATAACGAATGAGGGAGACAATGTTGTTAAGAGACTGTACTGGAGTCCGCTTAGTAGTCCTATCATCGAGGCTGGCGTCCCGGTAAAGGGACGACAATGTTGGAATTTCCGACAACGCGAGGACAGGCGGAGCCATCCTGGCCACCCTAAAAGCCAGAGTCTTGAAGCTGAATTTTTTTGAAGCGGAGGGGATATGAGAGATGAGACGAGAGTAAGTTGGGAGACTCATGGTCAAACACTGAATTAACTCATCCCAGAGTGACGTATATTAATCACGGCAGTCACGTGGTTCACAACATGCAGTCGCGTTTCTTTGTCTTGAAGGTGCAAACAAGCGCGTCTGCCATTTAGACCATGTTCTGGTAAACAAGGCGAGTATCATGATTCCTTTGTCGCGGCTTCTTAGAATCAAAGCGTCAGCATATTGGAACTTGAAGCGTTTACCATCGGTTCGGTAGAGGTCTGGAAGCCAAGCGACTAACCGATCCATCCACTGAGCCACTCACAGGATTACCCTCGATCCACAACAGCAATCATCTCCAATCTCGATGGCATGTATCGAATCGTGTCGACTCCCCAGAGGAAGACAGACGTCGGTTCATCTTACCCTGGAATCCTCAAACGGACACTGCGACAAGCAATGGATCTAGACCGCAGTCTATACGCCTCCCATACAAGCTACTCCAGATCGAGCATCTACCCGCTGTCATAACGGCTAACCACCACACGACCCACGACATTGCATGTTTTTGAGACACCTCAAAAAGAAGACACGCCAAATGCCTCCATGCGTAGCTAAAAGAAAAGCAACGAGCATGCGATTCGCTCATCCCCAAGTACCCACGCTTGACGTGGAACGGGCCATCTTCCCCGACAACAAGGGGAGAGTAAGGACCCGTCCTAATCAAGATGCCATGATGCTGATGGACTCGATCGGACCGGAACTCCATACGGAAACCTGCATTGCATATGCAATCTGCACGCGACCTAAAGGGATGCGTCCTTCTTGATCGCGCCCGCCGGTTCTTGAATGACTTCCGGTGTCGTTTTCTCTCTCCACTGTGAGCTTCAACCAACCACCCTTCGATGTCACCCTTGTTTAATGTTTACCGGTCTAACGGGCCCCAATGGTCCACCAATTAGCCAATGCGAGCAAAAGTACGCCCCCAAGCGGGACAGCCCGGCCTGTCAGGTTTGGCTCGGGGTTTGGTGGCCTTGGTCCTTAGCAAAGCTTACTGGGGACATTCAGAGACATGTATGGAGACGAAGGAAAGCATTGGGCATGGCTCCCACTCCGCGGTTGGAACTGGGTAGGGGCGGGTCAAGTAGCGAACGCGTGCTTGGCCAGGAGAAGACCTCGGTGACACATGAAACCTGAACGACTCGAGCGAGTGTAACGGAGCACAGTCAACGAGGTCTCTCGCGTGGTGCAAACGCATTCCTGGTGTCCCCATGGTCTTGGCTTGCCTCTCTAGGTGCAATGACGAGCCCTCATACAGAAAGGGCATTAATCGACGTGGACTCATCGCGCGCACTAAAGTACAAGGGAGGTGCTGGATGCGAGGTCGACATGCAGGCGAAACTGGCCAGATTTCCGCCCGAAGATCATCTTTTGCTATCTCAGACCTCTGGCAAGATCTGGGGCATAAATCGTGAACTCTCGAAAATGCTTCTGTCTTATTATGTAGGACGCGTCTTGGCTGTTCCGACCAGCATTTACATTGCCCAATGCCCAGCCACTAGGTACGACTGGAGCCAAGAGATCGGACCTTCTTGGCCTGGTCTTTTTTTTCTAGAAAAACACTCGGGGATTCATTCTTACCTCAAGTATCAGCAAGAGGACTCATGTTTCCTAGAGTTGACTTGGTGGAGCCCGCTCTTTTATTTCCTGTTCATAACGAGTCACCACAATCTCCCTTTCCCCTCGAGCCCTACCAGAAAAGTTATTATTGAGAGCGTAGTAGTGGAGAATCACAAAAGCGACGGCCGTTTTCCTATCATAAAGCTGACGTTTCTGACGTTTCTAAAAACCATCGATCGGCGTATCCATCCCATGCGTTTAACAGTCAATAGTCGCGGGTCGTGGTGGTTGATTTGATTGAAGATTGCTGATCGTTCGGCTGTTATGCTGTTGGCGTCGATCGCACGGATCTGTCTCATTTCGCAAAGGGGCCTTAGTTCGCCCGGACTCCTTCCTCTTGAAGCGAGCAATCTTACGCGCAGAAATAGTTATTAGCTGTGATGTGCCTCTGGGAAACCCGAGATCTATGCTGGGGTTTGTAGCTAGTAGCTACGAAGTTTGTAAATGAGGAAACTTTCCATCTCCATTTGGGGGACCTCTTCCAGTGGCATCAGGAGGAGCTGTAGGATGGGGACTACCGGGTCTGACGCTAACTTCAGTCTCTGTAAATAGAAATGGATCTAGAAATGGAAGAGGCTCTTTCGTTGTCGCTTGCTTCTGTTTCCCTTGTGTGTATCCTTCTCACTATTTTGATCAACTGGGCTGTTCTTCGGTTCCTTGTGGAGTCGAATTTCGGCCCTGGCTCAGGCTTTGGGCTTGGGGCACCTTGGGTGGATATCCACATTGTATGGTATGTCGCTCCATTGGTCGCTGTCAGCGCTCCCATTTTTAGCCACGGAGAGAACCTAAAATCTAGAGGACAAGGTACGAGCTATGGTAGAGCAAGATAGTTAGAAGAAAGTACGAAGCTTGAAGTAAAACCACAAACACGGTTTACTGTTGTTTATTACCTATAAACCATGCAGTGGATTTTTAGCTTACCAGTACTACAGGCAGCTGTCCCGGGGGCTGTTTGTGTGGTAATCCCAAATTTAGTCCTAATAACTAGACCCCGACACGCAGGTAGCTCAGCTGTCACCGGAACTCAGATTGATAGGCCTATATTATATGGGCTTTGTTGTTTATTCCTCTCTCATTGCGTGGAAAACCAACGAATGCCTGCTCTTTCCTCTACCGCGGCATGAGTGTTAGTCTTCGTTTTCGCTGGCTAAAGGACATGGAAGCGGTCTAGACTCATTGCCAATGCAGATACCCATGCACAAACACCTGTCAAACGTACCGCCGTCGACATTGAGCTGGGAACTTGCATCTGCAGCCTGCATACGGGTACTCTTAACACAACATACACAAGAAGTAGGACAATCACAATATCTCTGTTTCATTATCGTCAATCTAGAATCAGACGTTGACTGGGAAGAATCTTATCTCATCGCGCGTGAAATGTCAAAGGAGGGTTGTACAGGAACCGGCCATTGGGAGCTGTATGTGCGATTTGCGTAGATTTGGAATACATCCCTGTTTGAACCGCTAAGATACAAGACTTTCTCACCACAACCAGCCATCCCTTCTCTTATAGACTTTATTGATACGTCTGAAAGGCTACTGATAACCGGCCAACTCGCCTAATAAGGATATCGATACACGAAATAGTCCTGCTAGGGACGATGTAACAGGAATTCGTTCCGGCATCGTCTCTACCAGGGGTATCAAAGGATGAACGCACGGCCCAGCTTCTAACCAGGAACGTATGCTCTTGATCAAGCTCCCTGGTGGCAATCCAGTCCATACCTATCCATATTGCAACAACCGTTCTCGATTTTGACCTTACCCCCATTCACAACCCCGGCCTATGATTCAGGATGCATGAACACTGTTCAAGTTTGCATTAGAGCTCTGTGACGAACGCACAGACGTACCTCCAGATACCCCCGGAAGGATCCCGGCTCATACATGATACTACACCCACAGCGGATCAAGACCGAAGCCCTTTACTGGGAGAATTCCTCGGCCAGTTTCGGCCGATACGTATACTCTCTCGTAGTTTGCAGACAAAAGTCCAGGAAATAGCCTTGTTCTATATGGTGGATATTCAAGCGGCCCGTCATATGAAAGCTTAAGCTGCAAAGGAGGCACACTTAGCAATTATTTAGTAAGCTTTCGTTCAAATCGGGCATCTCACATCCACAGTTCAAGTACATCACCGCTTTTTCTTCTCTTGGAAGGTACACATTGCCTCTCCTTTGACCCGCTAAAGGCCCAGACCGGATTTTGAATGAGACTGATCTTTCTTCGCCACAAGGCATGCGGTTTGCAACTTGATTTGCCATGTCGCTCTGGTTCCGTCGGGCCGAGGGAGTACCTTGCCGCGCTGTTGATAGTCCTGGTTCTTTCCCTCCTCCACATCGGACCTCAGCAAGAGCAAAGGATCGAGCCCAAGTGGAAACGAATGCTTGAAACATGCACATGGATAAGCAAGCAGATCCCGACGCTGTATACTTGGATAGTGCATTTGCCAGATCGGGCAATGAATCATTTCATCGCCACCGACATGCCATGTACTTCGGTCAAACCCACCGGCTCTATATTCATTCTAAGACACGGGATGTGCAGAAGTCAATCGTGGAAAAAGAACGATACCAGCGGCGATGCGGAGTCAATACCACCAGCTCGTACCGGATGAAATCGACCGAAAGGTACCAAGACCGATGGCGATTCAATAGTTGACGTTAAGGTCGTCCACTTTAACCGGACCGCAATTTATTTTTCTACGCGAACAGGATATGATGCTATTCTGGAAGACGGGGCTCTGGAAAACCTGGAGCAATAGTCGCATCCATCTATCTGGGCAGGCTCCACTGGCGGCGGATCTCATTCTCATCATCTCACTTGTGACTCGTGGGTCGTGACTTAGCAGTTGCAGTTCGATAAGTATTGATTGAGTCCGCCGTAGGGCTAGTCGTTAGGGCATCGAAAGGCTCTTCGGTTTCCGCTCCTTATCTCCGTTTGCTTTCATACCCTTCTTGCCGATCATAATGTACGGAGTACAATGGGTGGGAAGGACCTGTGCGTTCTGATAGCCCGGCAACATAGAGACCGAAGGTGTCTTTTGCCGTTAAGCTCAACGGTGCTCAACGGTACTTGTGCGGATCTGCGATGATGTCTGTTGTACTGCAGGAAAACTTTGCTTTTTCCTCGCAAGCCGCGCGATTGGTTACTAGCGATTGGAATTGATCCTGAAGAATCCAAAAGATCCAAGGAGGCTAGTCGATGAGGGCCGATCCACGAAACTAGTATTGTAGTATTGAATACTTGTCCTAGCCTATTGCCTACCTCCATAAATCCCATTCATTTGTCGGTCTGTATATTTCTAATTCCTGACTGATCATGACATCCGCCTAGAACCACCTTGATGATCTCTCGATCGACCATAACTGACCCAGAGCGGCTCGGGCTGAAAACTCTCCGGTAATTCGGGATTTGCACGCGAAAGCAGAATGGCGTCCTTCAGCGAGTGGGTCGGCGGAGACTTCCCTCCTTTCGGATCCATTGCCTAAGATGGCGTGGAGCAGGGGAGGAAAAACGGCCAGCCCACAGAGCCCAGTGCCCACTCCCATGGGCTGGGAATCTCGGCAGCTGGATGCGCCAATCTTGCCCATCTGTCATATGTACGGTGGACAGAAGATCATACCGTGGGATCGCCCTCGCCAATTGCAATAGGGGTTGATATCATCGATGATTGCTGACGAGAGTTGGCGAGATCGTTCGTACGTCTCGCACTGGACTTGCGGTTGTCAATGCCGCAGCCAATCTAGTTCCCTGGTTAATTCTGTCTCTCTATTCTCGATGTATTCCCTCGCCTTGTATACGTACTCCAAAGCTTCAAATCCAGACCTTCTTTCACCCTGACAAATGATAATTCTGGTTCACCGTTCATCTCCGCGCGCCGATCGAAGCGGCCTATCCATTGTGGGTCTGGGAACGGTCCCGCTTGCCATCGTGGGACATTTTCCCTTGTCGTGTGCAACGGCCCCTTGTCGCCATGGGGATTGTCCCGTACCGTCTCTAGAGTTCCATTCTGCCGGGACAGCAAGCACTCCGCGGGAAGTCAGTGAACGTCACGGATAAAGAAAAAGAGCTACTACATGACTCACAGCTTCGGACGCAGGGGGCGGTCTATTGACTCGGGGCTGCTGCTTTATTCGGGTGGTAGATCGAGGATTACCGTGCTGATGGGACTGGGCTTACTCGTTAGTCTCCTTGTGTCGGATAGCTTGGCAGAGCGTCGAGATTTTGAAGTTCAGGGAGGAAGAGCGATTAACCAACTGTACGGAGTAGTAGACGCAGATGTTGCAGCAAAAAGCAGCATGTAGCAAGTGCTTTGGCAGAGTTTCTTCCCGTGTGTGCTAGCACTGTAGATTGGAACATGCAAAAGCTGCCCGCTGAATCACAATTAGTGCCAGTGACTCTGCTCCACCCCCTCTCTCCAAGAATCCCGTTTCATTTGGCGCCTGGCCTTCCCCGTGCTTCATTTCCGGAATGGTATACAGATAAAGTAAGCCGATGCATATACCTTTGTATACTGTCGACTCCGAAGCTTGTCACCATATTCATAAGGACATTCGTGGGATCGTACATAGGAGAGCTAGCCGCCGTTTGAAATGGAATCGATAGCGTGTCCTGCCATCCTAGTCTTCACGTGCGTCCGACGGGTGGCTGTCGGTAATTAGATCATGGAATCTGGTCTGTATTTCTATGGAGATACTCCATAGTACGCATTAGAGACGATTAATGTGGCTAGAGCCGAACCGTTGAGACTAGTGCCATCCTTCCGAACTAGTACAGTTAGACGTTGTACAAGCATACGGCTATACAGATACATGCCGAGACTATTGACAGTTTGTCAATACAGAGACATAAAGTACCTCTAGACTCTAGTATGACGCCGTCTTGATGTACCCAGATCTGACACATACTTGAACCCGATGAGGAGTTCGGGGTCCACCCCACCCCGGTCACTCGGGAGACCATCGAGGTTTTAATTTAATTTAGTGGGGCAGAACGAAGGACAACAGGAGGTTGAAAGAGATACAGTACTCCGTAGTACAGACCTCCATACTGTACATAGCTAGTCATCGACAGCAAGGTCTTTCAAACTAGATCGTAACGGTGTAGCAGTAGCACTGAACAAGATTCAGAGCCCGCTTTCTACGTAGTCCATCAGCCATCCCGTTCTGTCCCGATGCAGATACTCCCTTGTCACCCCCGTCCTAACTGGTTGTGACTCGAGTCAAAATGGTCGCGCCAGATCCCTGGCCTGTCAGGCACACAGACCCAGAACGCGGAGTTGCAGGATCCTGCTCAACGTGTTCTTTCGCTCTTGTTAATCATTTGGTGACTAGTGAAGGTATTTATGATTTGCAGGCTTGCAACCGAAAGCTACTGCATCACCAGCTACATTCAGCCCCCTCATGTAAACAAAGTTCTCTCCAAGAAGGTTAGATGTGATGCCTCATTGACATCTAGCTGTCAACTTACTCGTTTTAAGTCTAAAGATCGGGCTGGGTACCAGAAGAATCCCCACTCCTCGAAGACTTTAAGACCCCCCCTTTTTCCCACCTCGTCCATTTGTCCACTCGTCCACCTGGCACACCCAGTTCCCCGGTCGAAAATCGGGGCGCGTGCGGACCTAATTTTGGACGGGTGCCAATTTGCCCAAAAGTCAGAGAGGGCGGGAAATGGGCTTGCTTGGCCCAGATCCCTGACATTTTGTGGCGTCACGGAACGGTCCTGCTGTCTAACGGAGGTTTGACTGCGTCGAGGAGCGAGCATGAACTGTGCTGTCGCTCGTCTCGGCCTGCAGAGTGGAGTCTCCACCTTTTTTTTTTTTCTTTTGTCTTTCGTTTTCGCTCCAGGGCTTGTCTCGAGTCTCTCGTTTCGTCTTGTTTTCCCCCCTTCCCAGATGAAGCTAAACACTAAATAAATTGTATCGGAGTGCAGGGGCGCCAACTAAGACATGAGGACGATTGCAAATTAAGTGTCAAACATAATTTCGGCTCCGGGCTTTTGGCGCAACGACCACAGAGGTAGTGCAATCAATCGTGCGCGGCTGGATTGCTTGTCCCAAGCGGATGGGTGCAGTATAGTAGTGCTATGATCTATCGTAGTTTGCACATAGCCCTACGCCATTGAGGTTAAAAGGGAAAATCAGGTAAGTGAATCTGAAAGAGGCAAGACTCCTTCCCGAGGTCTATTTTTTTTCCCGACGCTTGTTGTCCGGGCGTGCTTCCTGGAGTGGATATAGTCGCCTTCATCATCGTCATAGCGGTGAAGAGCAGATTAGCTAGCAGGTTGGTAGCTAGGAAGACTTGTAAATTGTCAGTAAGTGCTAAGCGTAGCCCCTTCCCCTTTTCTGTGGTCGGTGGTTTACAAGCCGAGCGATGTGCCGATTGATCTGCTAGACCAGTGCCTCTTACTCGTAGCTTGTCGCGATACATTATCATCGCTGCGAGGGAACAGTGTACAACACTGGCAGGTGAGAATATTGGCAGATTCCACTACTAGGATCCACCATGGCCCTCATTATTGCTCATGTCAATACCATTGATCATTATTGTCAGCGTGTACTGTCTGTTGCCTAAAACAGCACTCATCACCAAATTTCTTTTTCTAGTCGGAACTTTCCCGGCCGTGACTGGGGCTTCCCGACGCATGACGAAGGGATATAGTTTCCTTGTCCACTGCATTTGAACCCTCTCGAGTATTGCTCGACGGAGTCAACAACCAAGACGCAGCCAAAGGCTAAAGCAGCACCGGCACGATGAGCCTGCAGGGCAAACTAAAATTTGGATCGGATCTTAATCTCTTGCCAACTTGAGCGAAGGCGTCGCCGCTCATCTTCTTTTGCGGTTAGGATTATCTGATCGTCCTCTTAGCGATCGGATGGATCCACTCCCAGGGAGGCTGGCACAACTCCTGTAGTCTGTACTCTGTACTCCGTACGCGGTAAGATCTTGTTAGTTACATAGTTAGGCTGCCTGCCATGGGTCATCATGGAGTACTATCACATACGAATCTCATTGGATTTGTTATGGGCATATTGATTCGAGTTTAACGATCAGTAACTATGGTCTCAGGAGAGCCTAGCGCTCAGTTCCCCTCGTCTTGCCAAAATGCCCAAGCACGCTAACAGCCAGCTAGGTTAGCCCAGCCCGTTTCTTCTGGCGCTAAGAGCCGTTCAGAGAGGGACCCGAACGGTCCTAAGTTCTAACGGGTTGCCACCTCTGGGCTCTGGGAGTTGCTGATGCTGAGTCGCCTCAGGCCTGTGGCCTCTCCAGCGCAATGTCGATCATTCTCCTCCAACCCCATCCATCCATAACCTTTTGTGCTCTGCTAAACAGTCTCGATACCGTGCGAGAGCCCCCGTCAGAAATGTGCAGTATCGCAAATACACAAACACAGAGTAGTTAGCTGAGTCAGCCCTCAAACACAGAGCTCCAGGCTTGATGTTTCGTTTCCCACGGAACTCGCTCCGTTCTGACTAGCTTGCCTTACCTAGTGCTGTGAGTCTGTGGCTGCTGTCAAACATATACCATAACGGTAATTCTCTGTGCGGTTCCCAGGGTCGGTAGTTGAGTCGATCTGCCCATCTGTCTCTTCTGGGGAAGCTTGTGGGTGGATTGCCTGTGGCTGTCTGGCCACCGGTTAATACTTCGTCAGGTTTGATGATACACATATGTTGTCGATGCCCTAAATTCACAATATTCAAGGGGACTGGCGTCGCTTCTCCACTGCTAGGTCCTAGTCGGGTTACTCTTCTAGCTGCTGGGGCAAGCTATATGCTCATCATTACCCTATGGTTTTGGTATATTCAGCAGAGAGAATGCTCTAACATGCCAGTGGATCCCAGTACGGAGACAAAAAACACCAATTTATAGTTCTTCCGGGAAAATACTCCCGAGGCCTCTTAACACGATATGTGTGGAGAACGCCACTCATGCAGTAGAAGTTCCTCCTCCTGCTCTCTGCTAACGTAATTCATATCTCAGTCTCTACGGACCATTTCCACCCGATACGGACGCGGTGTGCTTTAGATGGGTTAGCAATAGGACGCACAGCCCTCATCTTACCCCCTCCAACCCATTTGAGACTCGTTGAGAAATCTCCGTCATGTAAATATAGGAAGCACGGTTGCCAGATCTAGGCAACCGAAGATCAAACTCTACTGTGCTCATCCTCATTCCCAGCTCCCGTACGAGCGGATTGAAAACATGCATTGCAAGAGAAGAGATGTGGACCTCTGGTCTTGTTTGCATCTGGGCTCGAGCCTCGTGATCCAATCGCGGCGGTTGGACGGCCCTCCGTAATCTGATCTCGTACAACCTCATGCCGACATGTCCACAGCGCTGCGACCGCGCTGCCGGTCACGATTCCGATGGCCCACATGCCCAGATCGAAAGCTAATGCCGCGGGGAAATCGGTGATC
>JAXQJV010000948.1:0-11001 GCA_037042255.1 Penicillium sp. PG106-07D
CAGTTGTGAGCGAGCGTTCACGAAGGTCCAGCCCTTGGAGAGAGGGGAGTGCGAAGATCCAGTCCCAGGGAGACTGGGAGGGGGTTGCGGCGACGGCCAGGGACCCGGAGAGCAGCGCAGTGTGATTGGGCCATATTGAGGGTGGGAGGCCTTTACCGGAATTTGCGGCTGCGGCTGCAGGTGTCGGGAGGATGTCTTGTACTTCACTGATACCGGCGAGGGTGGAGGCAAAGATGGAGGTGGAGGTGCCAGAAGGACTGTAGGTAGCCTTGCGGCGCAGGTAAACGGATGGGTCGCCCTGGCGGAATTTATCGCGAAGAGCGTCATTTTGGCTAAAGTCCAGGACGAGAGGCCAATAATCTGGGCCCCGAACTTCAACACGGGATATCTCGCTTGGATCGGGAAGAAGGCAGGGAGCAGTCAGGGTACGAGTGGAACCATCGTCCGAGGTAATGGTGATAGGGGTAGAAATGGGACGCCTGGTATCGAGATCTCGGGGCACTAGACAGCGCGGCTCTGCGGCGAGTACCCAGAGGTGGCGGAAGGCTTGGAGGTGGCATTTGTTGTCGAGGACGGTGGTGGGGAAGATAGGATAGAAGGCGCAAAGGAGCGCTGCCACACCCAAGTCGGAGGTGCCCAGCGTATAGCTGCCACCTCCGAGGAAGAGAATGCCAATAGCCATGTGCGCGGCCATATGACTGCCGTAAGGTGTATCGGGGTCTATTCTGCCATGGAGAGACCGTAGCCGTCGGAATAGAGGCAGATCCCCGGTGCCGGCCATGACAGCTGCCGCAGACAAAGACACGATGTCTTGACAGTTCCTCACTGAATTGCGTGCAAGCTTGGCATCATAGTTGAGCACCGGGAGACGGGAGATGCGGATGAACTGGTCCAGGTAGAAGAGCAGTAAGTCGCGCGCTTGAAGGTTGCCCGAGCCAGCGTAGCGAAGACCTAGAGCGAAGCAGAGACCGCCGATGATGTTGAAGAAAGGCATGTCCTCACTGCGCAATTGACACACGCCTCCGAGACGAGCCCGACGGCGATACACCTTTGGCAGACTGGCATTAATCCACTTGCTCTCCGGCTTGATACTATCCCACATGATGAGATGGCGTGCGAGGGTACGCAGAAGGAAGAGATCGGGCCGGACGTAATCAAAGCGAACAGTGGTATCGGGAATGTCAATCATCTGAGCCAGGACGTGATCGTTGGTTTTCATAAAGATGAGAGCTAAAGCAATCGTTGCACCAGCAGTGGCGCGATCCAGAACATGGGCTAGATCAACTTGCTTGGTGCCCACGGCGATTGATAGCAAGCGTTCGACAATGTGCATGTCTCGCATGCCCCGTAAGTCCTTGCCCTTGGCGAGATTGATAAGGCCCAGTGCGAATCCTGCAGCTAGGCGATACCCTTCATCTCGCAAATCTTCCTGGGTTCCAGATTCGTCATGTTCAGTGCTCTCAATCTCCGACAGCATGACCTCACTCATACGCCGGTGCTGAGTTCCACAGTAGAGCAAGCCAATTCCCATTATACCGGCAGTCTGGGTGAGAGATGATAAGTTTAGCTCTGCAGCACCCATAGGTAGCATCCTCGAGACATGAACAGAGAGAAGACGAGTAATCAAGGTGTCCATGGTGCCCAGGTAGGATGCAGAAAGGCCGAGGAGTAGGCCAATAGAGGTCATGGTATGCTTGGGAGTCAAATACGTGAAGGCTACCCATTTGGCCAGATTTTTGAGATGGCCGTTCAGCCCGAGAGCGAGCAAAAATCCAGCATGCCGATTCGTGAGGTCTGGCGGCTTGTTAAACAGGATCCATGAAGTATCAATCCCCTTTGACTCTTTGGTAATCGCCAGTCCGGTAGATACGCCATTGTGGAAAAAGGCCCAGCAGACTTTTTCCTCGGTGAACGCACTTCTCTCAGCACTCACGGTAACATTGGATGGCTTCATCACGCACTGCAACGAAAATGATGGGATAGGAAGCTTTTCGGTGAGTAAAGGCATGCGGCCGCTGAACAGGAGCATACCACGACCTGCAGGTGTGGATAATGTGCGGAAGGAGACAAGCTGCACAATTTCCTTTTGAGCGTCAAGTAGATCAGCATCCGTCCACTCGGGCTCGGGCACACAGTCTGCCACGGGTGCCTTAGACGGGTTCAAGAGTCGAGCTGCTTCTTGGTAGCGCCTGTCCTCGCGGAAGACCAGTTTAGTCACAGCAAATCGGTCAGCTTCTGCAGAAGCCTCAAAGGCGTTGTTGGCATCAATTTCTAATGCTGAAGTGCTGATGTTGTGGAAATCCCGAAGGGCGTCATGAGAGACCACAGGTTGTTGAGGTGAGGCAAGTGATTTGGCCTGCACCGAACTCGTTGACATGTAGAGATCCTCGCGGTCAATGAGTTCTAGGAGGGCGGCATTCCAAGTGGTTGATGCCTCATTCTGACAGTGCATCACAGCCTCATATAACGGGGCGCTAACGCCTTCTGGGAACGTGTCGATAATGCTTTTGGTCAATCCCCAGCGATGAAGGAGCTGAATCTTTTCCAAAGGTGTCGACACACGGTGAACGTCAGAGAACAAGCCAGTCAATGCTAGCGACCTGGGCGTGATCTGGAAACACTCTTTCCACAGTCGGCCCTTTCTCGGTGTCCGGTCTGAAGCCTTGAGGGTATCAAGAAGGGTGAGGTATGGCGGTGGGGCTTGACGTGTGGCTTCAATGAGGAAAGCAAAGATTGACGGAGGCGGGAATGGTTCAGCAGGAACATTAAGCTGAGTGATACGGGTATCTTCGAACTGCCATCGTTCCATGCTGGCTATCTCGGTGCCATAGTAGGAATTTTCACTCCAGTTCCAGGACGGCCAGCCTAACCAACCGCCCAGCTGTGCAAGGACAGGGGCAAGCAGGCCTAACGGCCGTTGAGACTCTTCTGTATCGGACGTGGAAAGCTTCTGCTCCTCTCGCAGAAGATGAAGGCCAACAAGAATTGTACCTAATGCTGTGGATCTTGTGTTCTCGGCGAAGGCCCCAGAAATGGGCAAACACCCATCACGGCCAGTGACTCTGGCACCGAGAGGACTCTGGAAAAATTCACGACTCAGGGACATACATCGAAGTAGGTAAGAGTTGTGGCGATAGGTTGACCTGCTTGCATTGGGCTGCTCGTTCTTCGGCGTACGGGTTGCCCCTCGAGCCGCTAGATCCGCGATTGCATCTTGTTCAACGATCCAGCCCCAAGCGCTGCTGTTCATCCATGGCGCAACAACACCGGCTGACCCAGACTCCGAATCAAGCATGGCTTCCCAGCTTTCCAAGTCAATGTAGCTACCGCTGCTTGACCGGAGGAGACCCTTCTTCCGGCGCGTTCGCCGGGCTGGAGTCTGAGGGGGAGGTTGCTTGATAAAAGGCACTGCCAGAGTGAATAGAACGATAACCATAGCAGTCCATTCAATATCGTTTTCATCTTCCTCCCTCCCTTGGAGCCACTTGATGACCTCCCACCACGTCACCATCATGCCATCCCCGGCTTTCTCGGTGTCGCGAAGAACAAACTTGCAGACCTTGAGAATCTTCTTGACCAGTTCATTGCGAGGTTCCATGCGGATTTGAAGTCTATGACGCTGCTTTTCTGTATCAATCAAGTCGACCTTTCCTCGCGAGCAACTATGGTCAAACGCATTGAAAACGAGATCGGGGTCTGCCACCACTCGATTAACGCCACTTTCTCTTGCGCGATTGACAAGCTTGTTGGCGGAAATTCCATGGGGTTCATACAAGTGCAGGGGACGAGGGATATCAATCTTGACTGGACTGCCCCAGAGCGTCTGCAAAGATAGCTCCCGCTGACCGTTTTCCAGGACGGTCAATGTGAGAATTCGAGAAATGTCACCATCGGTGACGCTGCATGCATCCCAAATGTTGGGGATGTGTTGAACGCCAGTAGCATGAACGAGTAACGGACGTCGTTCTGCTACTCTAGTCTTTTTGGCTTTCTTTAGACTCTTTGATATGGCCACTCGCTCTGCTCTCAAATTGACAATCGTCATGTTCTGCGAGTCTTGGTCCACAATGCAGATGGCCACGGATCTGACGTTTCCATTTTGCGTGCTGGTGTAATCTGACGAGGACAGCGTGCAGACCTTCAAGTGGCGGGATGATACATGCTGCATAGATCCGCGGAAACTGCCGGAGAACATAGCAGAGAAACTTTCTACTTTTGACAACAAAAGCTCTTCCGGCAAGCCCGAAGCTGTTTCACGAAGAGCAATGTTCTCAAATCCCTCAGCTAGACCGCCACTGTTAAGCTCTTGCAACAACCTGTCCACTGGGGCGTCCACGAAGCTGCCTGCGGTGCTGTAGACCGAGCCTGTTGCCGGAGGAAGAGAAGCACGGGGGTTGAAACCAAAGCTTCCTCGGACACTTCCTGCTCCAATAGACTGTCTGAGACCACCATGATGAGGCGCGGCATTTGACTGGCTACCTGTAGCAAGGTCGGAAAATGTAATACGGTCTTGGCTGGTGGCGAGATCCGTTCGTGCAAGTAAAGAGCTGACTCGTCTTGATGTTTTGAGAGGCACACCGACATCACCGAAATCTTGGGCAACTCTTGAGACTAGGTCATCATCAGCAGCACCGTTTTTGTTGTCGGGTTGCTGAGAAGAGGCCCAATTCTCAGTCCACGGTCCGAAGCTCTCGCGACCAGCAGATGGACGTGCACCTGGCGTGGTTGCTCCAGTAGTTATACCAAAATGCGAGCTCCGTCTCTTGGAACGCGTGCCTTCACTGTGCCGGCGAGTCTTATCCTGAATTGAGCCGTCAATTTCGTCATCCCTATACCTCGCGGTCCACACAGTGTACAGTCCAGTGACCGTGTTCATAGTAACAACTAATATCAACGGGCCATTTGTCTCTTTTTCCCCAGGACTTGACAGCTCGTCTTTGGAAGAAATGTACACGATCTCATCAGTAGGATCAAGCACATCGAAGCCCAACCGTCGACGCCGTGTAGAACTGCTGGTGCTGCTTTGGAAGCCTCGAGACGCTGCCGACGTTACCACCAAGCCCATTTCCGAATGAGGGTCAATGAGTGAAAAGACTCGTGGGAGCTCTGAGTTGACATTGGGGTCCAAACCCCACGTAGAGGTCTGAAGCGAGGGTAATTTCAAGGAAGGTCTCTTCCCTTTGCTAGGAACTGACCGCGGAACTCCTGATGACTGCGATGCGCCTGGGTCGAATACCGAGGCACCTGCCATGAAAGAATTGGGAGGCGCAATTAAGTTCTGGGGTCGAGGGGCCTCGTCGGGTATCTTCCTTTGAAAAAGTAGACCGCAAGGAGTTGCAAATACAGATTCGACCTCGAAGGGCAAGGGAATCATATGGCTATTCCCTGAGACAAAGAAGATGTGTGCCTGGGACTTGAGAACCACCACGAGAGCTCGAGAGAGCTTTTCATTGGGCTGTTGCGGAGCAACCACTGCGACGCGGGCATCCCCATTCAAGTCCAATGCTGAGCCCGAGCTTGCCAGTCTCGAGTTCCCTCCATGTTGCTTATTTTGTGCTCCCGTCCGCACGGTAGTTGCCGTGCCGGTCTTGGGATAACGATTCGGGGCGGTGCCAGCAGACCTTTGGTGCGCAGTCTGGTTGACATGTCCCACAGCAAAATGAGTGAAGAGTGCATGTCGAATATCCTCCTTCTCTGGATCCAGTCGAAATACTCGTTTCACTATGCCTGCACGAGACCACACCACGCAATGCTTTGTCCAAACCAGCTCGTCGTCCACTGGGCCGGTCGGTTCATTTTCGTCCACACACGTGGTCCATTTGTATTGACCTTCCACGGGGTTTGGTGGTAGGAATCCTTCTGTGACAAGGTACGAGACGGCGGAGGGCTCGTGTAGGCCCAGCGAGCGAGTGGTGGCCATGGTGGGCTGAACAAGAGCTTAGTAGCCCAGATTGTGGTCGTACTGCGCCTTCACAAATAGTCGTCCGACGGCGCAAGTTGCTGAGAAAGCCGTACCCATATTCAATTTCGATTCGATCCAAGGCGTTTCGCTAGAACAGCACGTCGAGTGGTTGCGGTGTTAAAAGTTGGGAAGACGCGCAGGAACGCGGAGGAATCGACCCAGCCGACTTTCTTTCGCCGCCAACCAAAACAACTTAACTTTGACTTCTCTTCACTCAACCACCACAAGCTCTACACCATTCAAGCGCAACATCTACTCCAAACTAGGAAATCTTCCACTGCTTTCTACCTGATAAGCTCGAGCTTTTCATTCAATTTTATCGTGCCGTCCGGCGCGCTTGTGCTGAAGGCCTTGCCACGCCGTCAGGTCGTTGCGCGATGCCGTCTTTTCCTGTTGACCCGCTCGTACGGCCCAGAGAGGATGGATTGCAACTCTGGTATCGAATATTCCAGCCTAAATTCCGTTTCGGTATCCTATTCATGGCTAATGAGGTTTCAACAAATGTTTAGCTACCGACTTCCCCATCGCATCCATGCGGCGCAAGCCTACCCCTTGCGGTCACCAAACGGCTCCTCGATCATCGTGTATGGCTACGAGACTGGTCTGAAGATTGTGTGGAGGGGAGGAAAAGAATTTTCGGCATTGAAGGAAACCGCGCCTTCAACGCAGGCGAAGTGCGCAAAGAACGATGGCGACGATGCAGTGATGATCATCGATTCCGACGAAGAAGAGGCACCCGCAGCACCTACAGCCCAAGAAGAGCCTACCTATGATTTTGCGGCAGAGGAGTCCGAAGTTGACCCTGCGTTTCCGTTCGAGCCGATCTTGCGTCAGATTGACATTCCTTTGGGAAGTCGGGTTCTCGATGTGGCAGTCCCCCGTGTCCTTTCTGAGGAGGCGCGCTCGCCCCTCGACCCTTTCCCAGTCGTTGCAAAGGACACAATCTTTGTGGCGGCAGTGTGCTCGGACTTTATCACTCGGGTCGTGACCCTGCCGCTTGTTCCACCGCACCCAGCCCAGAAGGATACTAAGAGCTGGAAAATTCAAAAAGTCACACTTAATGGGGGCGTGACTCACCAGGATATACCGAGAGGCGTCTCTCTCACGTTTACTTGCCAGAGGTCGGAGAACGAGCAAGGTCAAGGAAACTGGGACCTGCTAGTTGCCACACACTCGGCGGAGGGATCAGGTGCCCTCTTGATCCATAGGATTCCTCTTCTTGAGGAGACTTCTGGTAAAACCATGCTATATCGGCTGGTAGAAGAGGACCTTGTCTCTCAACGGCGGAGCTTGCCATCACCCGCTCAGACCATTGCCTTTAATCCCTCGTCATACCCTTCCGCTCGTCATTCAAGTCTACTGGTGGCCTTCCACGGCGGCTGTGTGAAAATCTTCTCGTGCTTTTCATCTCTGAAATCCACTCGCAAAAGTGGGCGCCGGGGCTCCACTACACAGGAGGAGCCCGACGCCATCGACTTCGAAGGCCGATGGCTTATCAGTCTGTACCCAGGCTTTGAACAAAGCCCAACTGGCCTGACTCAACGCAAGACTATCATCGATGCCGACTGGGTCCTGGGCGGACGAGCGGTCATGGTTCTTTTGGCGGATGGCGAGTGGGGAGTCTGGGATATTGAGGGGGCTGGTCCCGGAACGACAAAGGGCCCACTGCACCGTCAGTCTAATGTACAAGGTGTGACTGGAGGCTCCTTGACTACGTATGCCGTCAGTGGTCGGATTGTGGCTCCCTTGAGCAATACGCAGTCCGACGCGGAGCAGCGGTCGCGATTTGCCCCTATGACCCCTTCCACGAGACGTGTCCGTGAAGATACGCTCCTCAAGGGCTCGACGACTGCCCCTAGTCCCTCGCTGCGTGGTCAAATTTCTGTTTGTCAGACTGGTATATCTCATGACCTTCCCGATGAATCGATTCTGCTCCGACACGGCCAGCACAGTGCAGTGATTCCAAGCTTGCTTTCTCTCTGGCGCAACGCAGTGAAGGCAACCGGCACATTTGACGCCTCGAATCGATGCCGCGTGACCCCATTCCAGGTCGTAAACTTGATGGGAGAGAACTTCCAAGCAATTGGCCATCTGCCTGCGCCAACCCGACGGTCTCGGGCAGTCGAATCGCAGAAATTCGACATCCTTGTAGCCGCCGAGCACCAGATTGTGATCCTTGCTCCCCGGTTAGTCGAGTCGGATGATGATGTCGACGCCACTCCAGTCGCGAAGCAGGAGGTAGACGCGGATGCAGACCAGATGATGCTGCGCCGAGGCGAACTGGACGTGGAGGGTATGGGCCGGCTTTTGAGCGGCATGGCGAGCGGCGCTGGGTCTCTACGTGCGGGAGCCAGCCCGGCGAAGCGAGCTCGGATCTTTACTTAATTTGGCAAGGGCGTCGGACCATTATAGACGATACCCATGCACTAACGAACGAGAAATTGAGCATGTTCCACCCCGTTCCCTAACCCATTTTTTCTTTTATAGGCATACACCATTCGCGCTGCAAGGTGGAGCGCAAGGCGAGGTCCATGCCTTGAAATTCCTTCTTCGGAAGTGAATAAGCTCTGTATCGGATGCGATATATCAACACCATCTTCAATGAAGCCTCGTGCTTCGAGCCATGGGAACACATTGCGTTTCCTCGCGGCACGCCACGGTATGTCGCGGCGCCTATCTTTGATCTCCCGGGCTCACCTGCTCTTCTCCGCCTACCGCCACTATCCATCGATCTGTCTTTGGACGATTGCTCACATCGGTGGGCGTGGTGGTAGTGTGGAGGGACAGGCCGGGAATTGAATGCAGTGCGTGAACTGGCAATGATGGGACATGCTTGCCTGCAAGCTATAATATCTCTTGACTTGTAACTCACTCGGACTTTTCACATTGTCATATTGAGATTATCAGTATCTACTTTCCCCTGAGGGCCTTACAACGCTGTTCAACTGCATGGCAGATGCCTAGTCACGACGAGTTAGTGGCCAATAAGGCTCAATAGACAGGCTAACTCAACTTCGAGTCCGCCATGTATAAGACCCAGCGATATCATCAGCGCTCACAATTTCGAGGGGGAACTTCCGCTTTAACACTCATTCATACCATGATGAAGCTATTACATTCATCGAAAAGATCGAAGCCACTTAGTACGGTAAAAGCACGAGAGATCACTCTTAACACAAGGGCCCCTGGAAGAAATGAAACAAATTACCATCAACATCGAGCTTCTCCGCTTCATCATCATCTTCCTGGACTCTTTCCACCTCGACCCAACGGCGCAGACTCAACCGCTGGATCAACCGATAGGCTAAGCGCCTATCTTCGAAACGAGTTCAACCAGGAGTGGACTCTAATCAAAGACAAACAACAAGGCCAGAACAAAACCTTCCACATATCTCGCTCCAAACACATCTTCCACAGTCACAGGCAGCCGCACCCAGCTGCCTAATTCTGGAGCCTCATAATCAGCTTCTGCACGATACGCTCACAGATTTCAACAGAAGACTGGTTTAGAATCTCTAGATCATCTAGGTCTCCATCAGCCGAATCCCTTCATACGATAAAACAAGCAATCACCCACCCCGACCTCCACTTTACCCATAGAGTTCATAGGTACCAGGAGAGCAATCCCAAAAACACAACCATCACTAATTGAACACATATCCCGTCTTGGTTCACGTGGTATTCCAAATTGCAATATTTGTGGGAAGCCTGGCCCTCAACGAGGACAGCGTTATCACTATTACTGATACCGGCAAGTGCGCAGTCGCGATTGTGCTAGTGTCGTCGGGAGTGCTTGGGTTGCTAGGAGGAGGATGAGGATGATCCGTTTGAGGGCGAACATATGGATGGAGTTTATGACAATCCAGATCGTGGTAATGTCAGGGTGGACGCCCGACCTGGGGAGTGCTAAACACCCCGCCCGTCGCTGTGTGAATCTCTGGTCCGGGAAGTTATATACCTATGCCCAATTGTGGTTCGCAAGTGGCTATATAAACGCAATTTCACTCGTCATTGGAATGACTGACCCTCATTTGACGCGATTTCAGGTCTTGCATCAAGCAAGGTACGAATGGATGGGATGGAGTAGTGAAGAATACCCGCTGGCCTTCTAGTTGGTACTCTAATTGGCACTCGAGGAATTTTACCGATGTGAAAGGGTGTACCTAAGAAGAACGGAATACCCATCGTCTACAATTTGCGTCTCGTCCATTCCAATGTAACAGAGGACGGGAAGAACCTCGTGGTGGCATCTCCGCCGTGCATCGCTCCCGAAGAGACAACTACGTAGGTAACAAGAGGATCTCACCTCAAACCGCCCTTCACTCTCCATTTACCTCTACAAATGGATATTCTCAATCAATCTGGACATAATTTTCTATTTTCAGGCACCTATACAGGCTCGGAGGGACATAGGGTGTATGCAAACGAAGAAGAAACCACTATACACAAGACGTACAATACGTCCAACATGTCAATGGCACAACCCATTCCCTCCAGTCCATCAGGACCAGCAACGAACACTGGATCAACATATCCCGTCTCATTCTTATTCACAAGATGCAAGACCAAAGTGCATAGCATGCGCGAGCAACGCAGCATTTAACCGTTATACCCAACGGCCTCGAGCTCCTTGCGAACCGCATCTTCAGTCTGAATCTTTTTCATCTGCGTATCCTCCAGCTTCTCGCCGCCAGCCAAACGCATCTTCAGCTCATCAATGGCACGGATCTTCTTCAGCAGGCCGCGGATCTTCTTGTCCTGAGCCGACTGATCCACAACTGGAGCAGGCGCAGCGGGCGCAGGAGCCGGAGCAGCAGCAGCAGCAGCAGCAGCAGGAGCAGGAGCAGCCTTGTTCGAGCCGTTCACGGGAGAGCCATTGTTCCTGCCACGACCACGGTTCGCGCTGGGCCCGGTGGGAGCGTTGGCCGGGGGCGCGTTGTCGACACCGTCCTCGCGCGCCTTCTTAGCGGCCTCGCGCTTCTTCTTGTTCTTGGCGGCGGACTTAGAGAGTTTCTCGTTGTCGGCACCGGGGGGAAGAG
>JAXQJV010000949.1:0-11685 GCA_037042255.1 Penicillium sp. PG106-07D
GAGGAAGTCAGTGGCGGACTGCTTCAGGCGACGGAGGTGGCGGGTAGTGATCTCCGAAACGGTAACAGTGTTGGGGGTCTCGCTCTCGGTGTCGCGGATGGTGAAAGCAACAGTCGAATCCTGCTGCTGGGGGTGGGCGGAAGCGTGGCATGGGGTAGCGTCGATGGACTTGAAGTCCTTGCCCAGGTAGTCCCGGAAGTATGCGACAGTGTTTTTGGAGTTACGGATGAGTTGGGCCTTGGCCTGAGTACCGTGGTACTCCTCACCATCGATGTAAGAGAGGATGCTGGGAATTTGACGGTCTGGATGAATAGGTTCGATTAACTTGAGCTGATGAAAGGCGGGGTGAGCTTTGAAACGTACCTCCCTCCTCGTTGGCAATGACCTCGGCCTTGCCCTCCTGTAGTATGTGTTAGTTACATAATTATGGACCCTCATGCGCATCTATGCTGGACGTACGGGCGAAATGCGGGCAATTGAGCTGGAAGAGTTGCCAAAGGAGATACCGATGGCGAAGCGCTCCGCCTCGGAGGCACTGTTGGTTGTGTCACCCATTTCGAATATAGATGTGGAAATTATGTATTAGAAGAAAAGAAAAGGGCTCCGCGTCACAATGTGTGCAGAACAAAGTCGTGGGGTGACCGAGGAAGGGGTAGTGTTCACGATGGAGGGGGAGCCCAAATTCGAAAAATTTGAAGATTTCCGGCCGGAACGTGGCTGGTGCTTATCGATAGAGATGTGGCGCAGTCAGTCCTCCACCCAACTTGCCTCCAGCCCCGTAGAGGCTCATAAAAAATACACTCTGGTCACAACTAGCATACATATGTATTCTATCAGGGAGTTCTGTCTCAAATCTCGGTTTGTTCCAGATTACGACTCTACCGTTTAGGGTCTCCTTGCATGTTCTTAATAACACTTGAGCCTTGGCATCACCACTGCCCTCTCTAATCACGTGGTGATAGCACCGATAAGTACAGCCAACGTTTTCTTCTCTACAAAAGCATCTCGATGCCTCCACTCATTGCAGCACGAATCGACTGGCCAATTCGCTCCAAAATCGTCCATATCAAAGATCTCGACACCGAAGAAGGCTCAGGATCCTCAAAATTGCATCATGTCTGCACCTCTCATCCTGCTCCCGGGTGATGAGGTACCCAGCGATCGCCTGCCATCAAACAATTCGAATCCCCTCAAATTAGGCCCAGGCCTCCGTCTTCTGTCGCAGCCGTCGTCCAAGTCTACAGCCGCCAATCATGTCTTGACAGCATCTCAGGCCGGCCTTTTGACAACCGATACCAAGCGAAACACCGTCTCGCTCCTCTCATTCCCCAACCGCCGATACATCCCCACTGTCAATGATCTCGTCATTGCGCAAATCCACCACTCCAGCGTCGACTACTTCCACTGCATGGTGACACCACACACAGCGCATGCCCTCCTGGGCCAACTATCCTTTGAGGGTGCTACGAAGAAAACCAGGCCGATGTTGAAGCAGGGTGAACTGGTCTATGCGCGCGTTCTGTCTATCGGAGTCGGCGCCGGCGCAGAGGTGGAGCTTACTTGTGTCAATCCGGCCACCGGAAAGTCAGAACCCGGTGGTCTCGGTCCCCTCGTTGGAGGTATGGTCTTTGACGTGTCGACCGGTATGGCTGCCCGGTTACTTCGAGCCAGTTCGTCTTCGTCCGAACAGAGCGATACCATTGATGGTCTCGCGGTTCTTTCCGAACTTGGAAAGAAACTTGAAAGTCGGGGTGGATTCGAGATTGCCGTCGGTCGCAACGGCAAGGTCTGGGTCGATTGCTCCAATGCCGGTGACAGTGCGATCAAGGTCACGATTGCCATTGGGCGCTGCCTGCAGACTACCGATGAGAAGAGCTTGAATCCTGCGGATCAGAAGAAGTTAGTCACGAGAATTCTGCGTGAGATGAACCTCACATCATGATCTGGTCTGCGCCGTCTGCATTTGATTTCAGGAGTATGGGTATTCGGGCATTTTTGGGTTATTGTACATATACCACCCGCATTTGCGGTATCTTTGCCAATGTGCGACACATGTTCCTTGCCGTGACGGTCATATACTTCCCTTTCTGAAGTAGACATTCTGCAACTATGAATGGCCCGGCATGTGCAAACCTCATCTGTTCAATTTTAGTAGAGAGATGGATAGATAAGTAGTTCTTGATCTGTAAAGCGCATATCTATTAGCCTTTGCATCTTCCCAGTGCGCCGGAAAGACCATGGGGGCTGCCAGATGGTCAACTTTAGCAGTTGAAGAATCATTTTGAAACCAAGTGTATGTATGCCATTGTCTTGCGGATGTCTACAGCTGCATGTCCAGGGTAAACGGATGGGGTTGGCGGTAGCGGAGGCGGTACATAGATCTGCCGAGTATCCTCACTTTGGCGGTGATAAATTTTGGGAGCTTCGCATTTCCCCACTGATCAACTCAGATTGCAACTACCAAGCATTGAGCACTCCCAATCCCGAGTCTAGCAAGATGGAGGTTGTCGAGAACTCAGGTAAGCTTGATATGCCTGGTTTGGTTTTCCCACTGCTTCACGAAATCTGACATGTCACAGTCATCGGGTTCCCGAATTCGCCCTCCATCTTCCAAGGCGTGAAATCGAAGAAACAGAATCGCACGAGTTCGCACAAGTCCAAGCAACCGAAGAAAGCCTTCACAGCGCCTGTCGATGGGACTATGTCCTCGCCTCCTCCCGAGGCAGACCAGTCTCGACCCTTGAAGCGCAAGCGAGACTCCGAGCCGGGACATAAAGAGCAAAATAAGAAGCGCCACGAAGTGGACAGCGACAACGAGGATTCAAGTTCTCAAGACACAGATGATTCGTCAGATTCCGAAGATGGTCAGGGAGACACCCTCGATCCCCGTTTGAAAGCCCAAACAGAAATGGACCAGGATGCCTCTGGAGAGGTCTCCCCGTATGAAGGCTCACCAAACCCGACATCCGACGCGACACGCAGTGATGGCCGCCCGAGAAAAGCGCGAACCTTCCGTATCGGCGGCAAAAATCAACAGAAGGTGGGATTCTTCGTCGAGGAAGAAGTCAAGGCCCTGGAGCAATTCAAAATTCGCTTCTGCAACACTCATGGCATCCAGGGCCGTACCTTTGACGTAATGATCCAGCATTCCGAGCGTAGCGGGGATGAATGGCCGGTTCCTACCAGTATCTGCACCAAGGGCGATTTCTGGAACGATATCTATGCACTGATCCCCGACCGAGACCGCCGGTCCGTGTACCGATTCATGCGGCGACACTACCAAGATACAACGCAAAAGGCACACAATTGGACTCCTGAACAGGATGACGAGCTGGTCAAATTGCATGCCCAGCATGGCCCCAAGTGGGCGCACATTGCCAAACTTATCGGCCGCAGTGACGATGATGTGACCCAGCGGTGGAAGAATCGCCTCCAGCATCGGGACACGAAGAACACTGGTGCATGGAGTGAAGCGGAGCTCCGAGCCTTCGTGAAGTCCTTGGAGGAGTATCGAAACCTCCTGATCGAAAACTCGGCCGAACCCCAGAAAGCAGGGAAAGACATCTGGGAAATGGATCTGAAGTCCATCTCATGGGGCTCAATCAGCAACGGAATGGAGAATTCTCGAACTCGCCAGCAGTGCGCGGATAAGTGGCGCAAAATTCAAAAGAACTTGATGATCATCAGGCAGACCAGCGACCCCAACGCTGTCTTTGATCCCGCTGAAGCAGCGAGAAGATATCATCGCTCGAACAGCAGCGTGGCAAGCGGGAAGAGCAAGGAGTTTGTCGAGGATGATGATGATGATGACGCTGAGGCGGAGGATGATGACGATGAAGAGACACGAATCCCCAGCAGCACTCCGGCTATTATTCCAAAGCTCGAGGTGGCAGCTGAGCAACGGACTGTGGATCTAGCCCGAGTCGCAAAAGAACCCTCGGTTGACGAAGACAACGAGGACTCTGACGAGGACAAAATTCTGGCGTCTTCTTCACTGACTCCGGAAGATTCTGGCAGTGACGAGAAGAAACTGCGTGAAGCGAGCAAAGAGAAGAAGCGAAAGAAAAAGGAGAAGAAGAAGAATAAGAGACGAGAGTCGGCGACAACCGCCGCCGTTGAGGATGATGACGCGGAGGATGTCCCCATCACGCCAAAGGAGAAGAAGAATAAGGACAAAAAGCGACACAAGTCCGAGACCAACGGTGGCGATAAAACCGGATCCTCAAAAAAGAGCAAGAAGGAGAGAAGGAAGAGTAAGGAAGCCGCCGCAGATGCTGATGGCATGAGCGACGTGGATGCCCCGGCCTGTCTTTAGTGGTATTGCCCACGTCTGTCCTGCCGTTCGTGCGACGAGCATCAAGCTAGAAGCGAAAGTGAGAAGCCATGTACCGTGGACGGGTTATTGTTATTAGCTAGCGAGTTTATCCTTAAGAACTACACGAATGGAAACGCCAAAATGATCCATAAAGGGAAATATAAGACGTGCTTGTACAAACTAAAGAACACAAAGCCCCATGGGTCTAAAAGCCCCATGGGTCTACCTATCTATAATTCATCCTTGCGGTCATCCTGCACATTCTTCTCCACCTCACCCTCAACAGACGCCGCCTCCTGCACAGCATCCTCCCCAGTCTGCACAAACCCAACCTGCTCGGCAGCAACCCGCTTCGCCAGCGCGGCAATCTCATCATCATACACCGTCCACTCGGGCACTTGTCTCCTTGCCCTCTCCAACTTAGGCTCCTTCGTCATTGGGTTATTGCAGAGATCAATCGTTCTCGCCGACGCCAGATCCTCATCCGAACACCACGTCTCGCACCACAGCCACTCCTGCGGCAGACTATGGATCGGAATATGATGTTGCATGTGGTTCGGCAAATCCTGGTCCAGATTACTCAGACTGTTCGGATCGGCCGAGAGCATCTGGTACTGGCCGCGGAGACGGTCACCGGCCGCGATGGCCCGGAACCGGTTCAGGTCGACCACATAGAGTGCGGAGATGTGGTATGGCTTGCCGCGTAGGAAGGTGTTCCAGTAGCCCTGCTTCCAGAAGCGGAAGCCCTCCATTTCGGTGCGCGAGTCGCCCATCGGGGTGAATCCGTAAGGTGCGCCTTCTAGGTCGTGCGTGACGAGGTCGTACATATCGGTCCGCACGATCTGATCGGCGTCGACGAAGATCACTTTGTCTAGAGATAGCGGGAATAAGACGTCCAGAAACAGCATCTTGTATCCCCAGATTTCGCGCTGCTTCTCCTTTTGCGGACGCAGCCAGTGGGGCCACTTGTATGTGACCATCTCATAGGAGAAGCCATATTCCTCTGCTAGACGGGGTAGGAATGCGCGGAAGGAGGGCGAGAGGAATTGTTCGATAAACCAGAACTTGACGGTGTGCTTAGTGTGTCGCATAACAGAGACCATCATGATGTTGAGCATGCGCTCGTACAAGTGGCCACTGGCGACGGAAAAGATGTTGATATCGGCATGCTGCTCGGACTTGGAGCCCACGCCAACACTGGATAGCACACCAGACGCGAAATTGAAACCTCTGGAGAGGTAGTCCCGTGTCGAGCCAGGCTGGGGACCTGTTTCAAGGACATCATCATTCTCATGACCGGGTTTGCGGGAGAGGCGGGGGAAGAGGGTGCGGCCCTGGAAGGACAGAAGGGTGACTTCGGTGCTCTCATCGCCAGGCTGGGGGCGGTATCCAAGCCCACCAACACTGTCAATGTTGAAGAGCTTCTCACTGCGACCAGGCTTAAGGTTGATCTGCCACACGCCAGGCTGTGCCTTGAATTGGAAGTAGCCCAGGTTGGCCATGATGATAGTGTCCGCGAAATGAGGATTATTGTCGGTGCCCAAGACCAGCTGCACTCCACGGGGCGGGGAGTTGGTGGTGACATCGCGAGAGTGGCCTTCAATGAGAATATGCTCCAACGAATAGATAGCGTCGACATTGGCCCCAGCCTTGAGCGTGCTCAATTTGATGTTGTCAGGGTCATACACAGACTCTTTGGGCGCCACGAGCCAAGACGAAGGAACATCCATGCCAAGGGTGAGCAATGCCTCGACGGGCACGCCAGTAAACGAAGCTGCAGGGCGAGATAGAGAACCATCGGCTGTGAAAGACGGCTCTGACTCCAATACGTAGCGATAGAAGCGCTTGACGGGAAGCTCCTTGAGCTCGTCCTTGGGGTTCAAGAAGATCTTCAGTTGAACACCTGCCAGCTCAGAGAGAACCTTGAGAATGGGCAGCCATCTCTGCGCCGTTTCAGACGCCGGATCAAGTACAGCTGCGACATTGATCGCCGGGTCATCAGAATTGGAGACCGTGATGACCGAGTGCTCAGTCTTCCACTTATCAGACACATCCATTCGGAAATCTGGCATCGACTCAAATATGCCCTCAGGAACATCCGAGATTGCAGAAAGAGCCACCATCGAAGTGAGTTTGGCCAGATCAAGTGGTTTGGTGAGTTTTTCATCCAGCCCCAGGGACAGGGCGGCTTGTGCGACAGGCTCAATCCGCTTAGATCGCTCGTAAGTGATGAGCTGGCCGATCTCTCCAGCACTCAACGAGTATTCCCTCGGAATGGGGCCGACCACTCGGCCGTTGATAATGAGGCCTTCAGCGCCAGCGTCAAATCCGAGTGCCTCCGCAAGACGACGGTGGATACGGATAAGCTCCTGACTGTCAGATGCTGAGCCTTCCGAGGCCTCAGAGGAGGTGATGGCACTTAACATGCTGTCAATATCCTCACCCTTGGTAAGGGAGCTTTGAATCCCTTTGAGGCGCGAAATACTTCCTTCAGACTCTGCAGCACCGTTGTGCACTAGGAGAAGTTCCACCTCGCCGTTCTCTTTCCGGAAGTTCAAGGCAGCAGTGAGTAGCTTCACTCCAGTCTCTGACTCAAAGTCACCAACAACGATGACGTGAATACCGCCCAAGACGCTGCTTTCAGTCTCAATACGGGGAATTTCATCCAAGTTTGGGGAACCAGGTCCAAAAATGGTGGCAAGATCCACGATGCGCACGCTCTTGGGGTCTTCGGGCATAAGGAAGGTGTTGCGCCTCTCAAATGCGCCCGCCATGTAAAACTCCGGCAGCACAGCGTCTTCTTCAAGGACACCCTCAATGATACCTTGCTGGATCAGCTTCAGATCCCTGCTAATCAGCATACTCAACTCCTGCATCCAGTTGCTCTCACGAGAGATCGGAATACCATTGACCAGGAAGTTCGGGGCTACACCCTGAAGGCTCAAGCGACGCTGGTAGTCCGCACTACGAGTGGCCACGCTATCGTAGTGTTCGCTCTTCAGTACCTGGTCCAAAGATAGCACTTCCTTTTCTGCGCGCGGCTTTCGCTCCTTGGTCGCCGCCACAAATGAGGCCTTGTCGAGTTTTCCAGCCTTGCCCTTTGAGACAGACTCTTCCAAATAATGGAGCAGTGATGAGAGTCCGTAAGTTTCTTGCAGATAGTGTGCCACCTTCAACTGGGAAACGGCATCCGGAGACGACACCGTCGGTACCAGCCCAAATCGAATAGGGATCAGTCGTTTGATAAAAGTCTGGATTTGGTTGACAACCAAGAGAACGTCTTCCGTGCTAGATAAATCAACGGGCATGACAATGTTGTGCAAGTCACGACGAACCTGGGGCAGTTGCCCCGGGATGTTGATGAAGTACTTTCATCGTTGTCAGTATAATTCCGAAACACACGATGGATGTATCAACATACAGATTGGAGATCACTCGGCCAGGACTCGTAGCGTGAGTCTTTCTCTAGATCGTTCATCCACATAATGACTTGCCCACCTTCTAGGGTATCACGATAGTCGTAGCGCTGAGAGTCATCCTCGGCCTGGGACTCTGCCAGGGTTGGGTGCGATAAGAGCTTTACAGCCTCCTGGGCTGACAGACCTAAGTCGCCGAATTTCTCGATAAGCCTTCTCTCTCGACGGAGGATATCTAGTAGAGAAAACGCATCAATCTGACGGGAATCAATTTGCATGCCGTTAATCCACATCACACTGTACCCGGCGGGAATCATTCGAGCGCGGTTTCCCCGGATTTCTTGCAGGAGCTCTGCGGTAGCATTATGAGCCGCGATTGTTGTCGAGTACTTGGGGAAGTTTTGTGAAAGCTTGATCAGCGTGTTCAGCGGGTCTTCGCTGTCCATCACGTAGCTTGCAGAGTTCACGCCGAGCCTAGACAGTTCTGAAGCAGACAAAGGTCGCAGATCATCAGGAGCATCCTCCTTCAATTCCTCAGAGCCATCGGGAGCGTCCTCTTTGCTGTTGTCTGCCCGTTGCTCCGCATCTCGGTCGTCGATGACAATATAGTCTGTGCGTTTCAATGCCAATTCAACGCCGTATCCAGAGACGAACAGGGGTCGCGAGGTCCAGTGCTGAGGTGGTCGATAACGCACGCGGTACGATATGTCACCTTGTTTCGCCATATCACTCAATTTCTCGTGGAACTCTTTAAACGTCGGGGCCGATACATCTGCGTAAAGCACGGCGGAAGGAAGGGAGACATCACCGAAAACGCGATCGAATGGTAGTTCCCTCGGATCTCTGGATTCCCCCAGTCAGCCAGCTATGAAGTAACCGCATTATAAATCTGCACTTACGATTCCCCATCGACGTCCTGCTGTGCACGTTCCATCAGCGAGGAGCAATACTGCTTTCCCTCTAAATGAACCCAGACAGGACAAGCCGCGTCTTGGGCCCCCATCAACGACTGTTGTACCGAGGTATTGTAGTACTGGTAGTGAGCTTGAATTCGGGGCGCCGATGATCGAACAGCGAGCGATAGCTTGAATGAAGATAGACTTTCGGGGGTGCGTAGATGCCCATCTTCATGAACAATTTGCAAGAAGCGGTCATATATCTCCTTCTCCGAAACAGCTTCCTCGAAGGTACCATCGGCAATGCGGTCAAGTAGTGGGAAATATGAAGTTGCGTTTTCTTCGGCGGCAGTCTCACTAAGCACAAATGTGAGTATTGCTGCTATCATTATTCCAAACCATGCGCATGTAAGCAAGGACGGTGTTTACATACAGGAGTTCAACTAGGTAGGGAGACGAATCGAATGAAGCCTGCAAGGCCACATTGACTGCCGGGCTCGCATTGACCAAACAAGCTGGTACCAGCGCTCCCAAAGCGGCATACCAATGCCATGAGACTCGGGGTCTCGTCGAAGCCCTCATCTTCGCTGGTATGGAGGGGGGTTGTCGGAGTCAAAGATTGAATCGTGTTTATAGGCAATCGGCCCACAACCGGGGGTTTGAGCGTAGATTCGGGCCCTGATGACGTGGTAGTTATTTCGAAATCAAGCTTGTAGAACCGACAAGCATCACGGGCTAAATTAGCCAGCGGTCTCACAGTCAAACGCGGAGAAGTGCTAGCGGATCTGGACACTTGGATCATTCTCTTATCGGCTTATCGCAGCTTGTACGGTGGGCGCAGCGGCAACTTGTGCAGGTCGCGGCTTCCGATAGTCTGTTGTCACGTGGTGCTTTAGATGCCCTACCGATGTCAACCTTCGATAATGGTTTCTCCATTCCAAAAGCTGTTGAGAATGCGAATGGAGCTTGGAACTTCAAAATTCCCCAATTGGAAATTGATTTCTAAAATGTCACCACCTATTGCTAGGTGAATTGAATGCCTGAAATTGCCAGACCACCGTCGCCAACGTGCCAAATGGATCATCCATCCATGTAATCCGTGCTACCAAGGCCGTACACATATAATGCGACTGGTCGACATACATAGGTACTTGGCTACCGTGGTACTGGAATATAGGTATATTTCGGTCAGTTCATTGAAGCAGTCGTTAGGTTAGCTTTAAAGGACCTACTAAATGGCGTTGATTCTATCTGAAAAACAGCCTCGGGAGGCTGTCAGCTACGTGCCAGTCATGCATTCATATCTAGGTACCTAGCTATTAGTGGACGGGACCTCAAGTAACAGATCACGCTACAAGCTACATCGAGAATGCAGATATTTTTGAATATTTTCATTTCGAAATAAAACTCAACTTGCCCAGTTTAATAATCGTAAACACATGATGTCGTTAGAACAATCGATCCCAGCGCCAGATTTTGAACTCCGATGATGCATGCAATGTTCAAGTGCGCCGAAAGGTCCGAGAAAGGGCAATATGGAGACAGATATCCAGAACGGCCCCATATATGCAACCAGCGAGGTCTTTTTCTTTGTTCGCCATTTTTAACAGACGCCGAGGGAAATGAAAAGGTGAAAGCTTTTGTGTAAAATGGATTCGTTGAGGCCTGGCTCAACGGGGAGAATGGTAGGGGGTAGGGGTCAGGGATTGCTTCACTGGCGATGGTGGTCAACACCTAAAATTGGGAGTTCTTGCGACTGAACGCGTCGCGGATGAGACGATCGCGCTTCTCCTCGGAGACCTCAAAGAGAGAGGAATTGGCGGCGCTGTGCTGGCTGCCAGGCCGAGCCAGAGCGGTGGTGGACTTCATCTTCCGGAGGTTACGAAGCTTCGCGGCAGGGCCCAGCGAGCGAATCTCACGGGAAAGACGCTCCAAGACTGAGCCCTTGCTTGGGTTAATGTCCTTGTCCGTGGGAACAGGGAACTGGGGGAGAGGCTTGTCAATAACACCCTCGGCGATGCTCATACCGGTTCCAGTGCTCCCGGTGGTGGCAAAGCTGCAGCCGGAGTCAACCTTGCGAGTCTTGCTGCCATAGGAGCTGATCGATCCATCGAAGTGGGCGGGCTCGTTGACCAACACACACTCATCGATCATCTCGTTGACCAAGTCAAGATACTTTTCCAGGGCGTTGAAGACCGCAGACCACGCGCCCTCGCCTTGTCCGCCCTCACCTTGGTGAACCATGTGGTGGACGGGCTCCGTGCCCCGAGTGCTGACCTTGTTGATCATTCTGAAGAAGGCATCGCGCTGCATCTTAAGGACGGGGTACGTCAACTGAGAAGTCGGAGTCACGGACCCGGGCGAGACGGGGGGGTAGAGGGTGTTCAGCAAGGCAATGTGGTTATGCTTGTTGTGGGGCTCAAGAAGAACCTCATTAATGATCATCCACCGGCGCAGGCCCACATAGAGCTGGGTGTACAGAGCCTCGAGCGTGCGTGCCTTGGCATTGATCGACTCGAGCCAGGTAGTCACTCCAGGGTACGTGGTAGCCAGCTCCGATTGGTGAAGATTGTCAACGTCCTCGCGGTTGATCTCCAATCGTTGCAGAGCTAAGGCCATTTCCTTCTTCCAGCGGTTCTCCAAGTCTTTCGCGTAATCGAGTGCAGTCAAGCTCTGGGGAAAGTCAACCTGCTCCAGCTCTTTCGGAAAGCACCGGCGGAGGAAGGAGGTCAAGAAGCTGGGAGGAAGTGAGCAGGGCTGCGAGGGCATCCGAGAGATCTGGTGGATCAATTGGGAGCGGAAGTCGGCCGCAGCGTCTACAGTACTGTCCTGGGACGAATTCGAGGCTTGGGTAGAGGTCGAGTTGCGCGGGCTAAAGGCGGTCTCCGGCGAGTTGCTGCCATGTAGGAAAGACTTGGTGGGGTGGCAATTGAGGGCGTACATGTCGCGAAGGGGAATCTCGTAGGTGCCAGGATAGCGAGCACAGCAATGGTCGAAGATCCAGGTGAGAGCCATGCCATCCGGGCTCTTGGGCGAATCGGGGAGCGCAGACATGATG
>JAXQJV010000950.1:0-11763 GCA_037042255.1 Penicillium sp. PG106-07D
GAGCAGGATCACCGTTCCCAAGGTGATAGACCCCTTGCGACCAAACCGGTCGGCGGCCCATCCATGACAAATGGCACCGGCAACACCACCCGTGTAGAACAGACTGTTCATGGCCCCGGACAGAGACTCGGCGTGAGGACCATCCAACCCCATTTTTATAACAAACGATGGTTGTCCTAGCGTCGTGCTAATGACAGAGGCTGCCATCCCCATCGATGCAGAGCCTAAACTCATGCATATACATATGAAGATCGTGTACGCCTTAAAATGGCGTTTTCCTTCCAATAGTTTGGAAGTCATAGTCGCTGTGATTTGCAATATATTCCATATGTTTGGAAAGGGTTGCTTGTTCTGGAATCTCGCGAGATATATCTGGTTTTACATCACTAGCTTTGTAGTCCCGGCCCTGTCTACTTACACATGATTGGTGGTCACGCAACTTACCCCGGATTCGAAGATGCCAGCTATCCCCACAATTCCGCGGGATTGGATTCCCGGGTCTGGGATGAATAGCAAACTCACTTGGCGCAATGGGAAGGGTTAGTCATGGACCTCGCTCCGCCTGTCCGAGAACCATCCCGTTGCTCAGATAAAGTATGTATCAGCTCCGTCCGATCTGGTGCTACTAGGTGGTAATGGGCCTAGTATACGGCAGCTGAATTATGATCACCGAATCCAGGAGCCACTCTCGAAAATGAATATGAGGGGTCGCCGAGAAGCTCAGAGAAAGTGATGATCACCGCCACCATTCGATATAATGTGAGCAGTGAGAAACTGTAACAAGCTACGTACGCGTTCCGTGATCCGATCTCCTAACATCCGACACAGGTTCTTTCTGCAGTAGGGCTTATCGTGATTGCTGGGATGAATGGATGAATTATGTCCTGCCACGCACCTCTTTCTGGGGAGCTAATGAACCGTCAACCTATGCCACCAGTGTTTGAGCAAGCGCCACGTCATCCTGCACATTCTTTCTCAGCACAACATAGACTTTTGCTATCTCCGTGACGAGTACGTCATATATTCCCGTGATTGCAATATCGACGCCCGTATGTGCGACTAGCAGACCTTCTAATTCCGGAGGAGAGACCTGGAAACCCTATATTTCGTCCACTCCTTGATTCGATCGGTGGTTTGCAAGTTGCCCTCTATGCTCATAGCCAATATATGCGGTTTTGAAGAACTCCTCCGGCATTTTCGCTTGCGCAGTAGCCTTCTTATTTGCGGCTAACCGTTGGACGTTGGACCCTGGATGCAAAGTTTGCCTGTTACTACCTTCAGAATGGCTTTGCGCTGGCGCGAGATGTATTTTGTTGTCAGAATTCGCAGGGTTAGTCTGACAAGGCCTACAGCAGTAAGCCGACTATACTGGGGCTGAATTCAATCAACTCCCAGGTATTCCGCCAGGAGCTATCACACTGAACCATGATAAGACATAATTTTCAGCTATAGGATGCTTCAAGAGATGGAGCACGACATGGTACAACGTACGTATAGGTGATGCGATAATTCTGGACCAGCCGACGGAACGATTCAATACCGAAATAAGGCGTACTTAACCATTGGAGGTCCGAGGTACGTAGAAAGACGTAGCTGCATAGTGAGACCTGTATTTTGTATGAAGAAACGGAGTGATCGAAACTTGTCGGAGACACACGCCTACCGTAAGTATGATATGATGGTAAACCGCGATCACGCAATCCTTTAAAGTCTGCAGATGAGGCCATCCTACTATGTTTTGCATACATACATCTACTACGACGATGGAATGGTTAGCATAACAGCTTTCAGAAGCCTTGTTGCGCCCGAAGAGTAGACTGCAAATGGATCGGACTGTGGTCTCACCGTTGTCCTTACGACACAACTGGGCACATAGGGTTCTGAGTGTCTTTGCTGGTATTTGTGCACCCTGTTCATTCTCATGAAGATAATCCTTGAGACGTCCAAATTGGGCCGTTCCCCCAGCCTAGATTACTGTATAAATCTACAACGGGTTTCAAATTCCCCCGCCTAACCCGGCATCCAATTGGCAAGTCAATTCGTCGGAATTGTAGGATGCATTGTCCAGACAGACGACGTCTCTGGTTGAATGACAACCCAAAACAAGAGACAGACACAGTACGGAATTGGAGAAGTTCCTGAGAACGTCTCTCCACTCCATCTCTACTTCACCTTGAGTTTCTCGTCAAATTTTGTTACTCTCTGCCTTAGTTTGCCATTTTTAATATCTGCTGTTTTCAGCTTAGACATATGTATTGGACTAGGAAAACGGATGACTTGAGCCCTGGTAGTAAGACGAGACAGAAGTGGCTCAGGGTACCGGGATAGTACGGTAGCTGATGGGTAGATTCAAATATCGGACCCTAGTTTTCTGTCTGCGGGACAGGCAGCTTTGGAAATCGTCCGGTCCACACCTCATTGATTAACACCGTAACGGAAATGGGCAAACTCAATCCCGGAAATGGCATGCCGCTGGTCTTGTGCCAGAGATTGGGGCTTGAGGTCCCGCGCAGCCAGCTGTACTTAGTATTACTCCCGCTTGGGCGGAATTGGAAATAGGCAACGACCCGTATTGTCCGACGATGTCTGAGCATGGCTGTGTGTGTCCGTTCGACCCCGTAATCCATGACAAGGTTAACGGAATTGCTTTGCCGAGATGTGACAAGCCTCCCGACCCCTCGCTTCTGGGCCTTAAACTCTAATCTCGAAGAAGTCTGCATACAGAACTCAAACTGCGAATCCAGCGTTCTGGTATTACGGTAAAACGATGGTGTGTCCGCAAAGTCAAGCGCCATAATCATCGGAGCGGGGCCTTCTGGCATTGCCATGGCCCATACTCAGAAGCGTAACCTTCATCGTGATGATTTTCTCGTCTACGAAAAGCTGGCTGGGGTTGGGGCCATATGACTAGCAAACACATATCCCGGCTGGTAAGGCTCCGATCCACACCAAGGAGCCAGCCAGGTTTATGCCAAAATTGGTAGTCTCGTATAGCTTCACAATTATCTCCTATCAAGAAATGCTTATGACACTTTCACTAATCGGTGAGGAATATTGCACCTTATCACGCGTACAGGGTCTTCTGCTAAATGGCTGAAAAGTTAAAGCATTGACACGAGTACTCAGATCATCCCATGTCTTTGGTCAAGGACTGCTATTGGACGCAAGACAAAAGTTCTAGAAATGCATCCTATCTTTTTCCTCAATTTGAAGCTGAACTTGTTATATAGGAACCCTGGCTGTATGAGATAGACTTGAAATATTTTGCATTTTCTCATATATAGAGCTGGAGCGCATACGAATGACAGCAGAGGCCGAGAATGTATTGCGCTTCTATATTCTGGATGGTCCGATATCCGTCGCCCGCTAGTTTATATCATGATAGAAAGACGAATCTCAGCGGTATCTAGCTACTGCTATCGAACTGGTGGTTTAGGCAATAGTTAAAAATGGCCTCGTGCTCTTAGCAATCCCACTGAGAAACTTGAATAACCGTATCACGCATATCTATCATCACGGCATCAATGTGTTACTGTGAGAAATTGCTGACGGGGGGGATTCTTAAATCTCGGAATTGCAATGCCGAACACCGACATCATAATTCCAGCAGAAAATAGGAAGCGAGGCAATAGAGACTCTACACCCAGCACGCGCTGCTATTTTACTGCGCATTATATATACCTAGTAAGTAGAATCAGCACCCAGTTTAGGAGCACAACACGAACAATGACGATTCAAACAGTCCAACGTACCGTCGAGGCGAACGGCGATGGATCCCAATACCATTACTCTCGCCAGTACCTTGGAAAACCCAGACCGATTCGCATCGTGATTGCCGGTGCAGGCTTGTCTGGTATCGCTGCTGTCAAAATATTCAAAGACAAATTTCTTGGTCAGCCTGTCGAATTGACGATATACGAGAAAAACGCAGACGTAGGGGGCACCTGGTTGGAAAATCGCTATCCCGGGTAGGCAGAATCACCATAACCCCAACGATTTCTGAATTGGGATGGTATATTTACTGACGGAAAAAGGTGCTCGTGTGATGTGCCGGCACATGCCTACTCGTTTTCCTGGGAAGGCAATCCTCGCTGGTCACAGGCATATGTTGGGGCTGCCGAACTCTTCAACTACTTCCGAGGACGCGCCGAAACTTATGGAGTCTACGATTACGTGAAGTTAGAGCACCGCGTGGTAGGTGCAACTTGGCATCAGGAATCGGCAAAATGGCAAATTGAAGTAGAGGACACCAAGTCACGGAAGTCATTCATCGACGAGGCTGAAGTGTTTATCAACGCTTGCGGGTTTCTCAAGTATAGTCTTCCCCGTCTAGTCTCGAGGTCGCCAAGATTTTACTGCTAACGTAGCTCGCAGCAATTGGAAATGGCCAGATATTCCGGGGCTTAGTTCCTTTAAAGGGCACTTGGTCCATTCTGCGAGCTGGGACGACTCTTATGCCTTTACGGATAAGAATGTAGCAGTTATAGGCTGTGGTTCCTCTGCCATTCAGATTGTTCCGCAACTGCAACCGAGTAGGTGCATCTATGGACGTGGTTATTCTTGACTCTAATCAGCAACCAGTTACTAAGAGCCTAATTTCTTTCAATCGCTCTCCAACCTGGATTAGCCCGGAGTTCGCGTCCGAGGTCGCAGCGAGTAGTAGACATGAAAGATTCTCCGAAGAGCAAAAGGATTTCTGGGAGCAAAATCCGAATAAGCTCCTGGAGTATCGCAAAAAGATAGAAGCAACCATGAACGAGTTCTTCGACCTGCAATATAAGGATTCTCCTGTCCAGAAGAAAGCCTTTGAGGAAAATACGGAACAGATGAAGCGGCGTCTCACCAAAAATGGGCTGGCTGAGAAGCTGATTCCGTCTTTTGCTCTCGGTTGTCGCAGGTAAGAACCCGTTGTTATTCCGTTTCTGTACCGATTGCGGATACCTGGTGGCTAAGCCAGTCAGGATCACACCGGGTCATGGATACCTGGAGTCTCTCTCGGCAGATAATGTCACGGTGAGGACTGATCGGATTCTCGGGGTCGTTCCCCATGGTATCCAAATGGAAGATGGAACGACATTTCCGGTAGACGCCATTGTATGCGCCACTGGGTTTGATACTTCGTTCTGTCCAGCATTTCCAGTGATCGGGCAGGACGGAGAGGACTTGAGGACCGTGTGGAAAGATGAGCCGAGATCCTATCTCTCGGTCGCCGCTTGCCGATTTCCCAATTATTTTGGTAAGGCTTTCCTATCCAAACCACTCTTCCTTCACTGCTGTTCCAGAGTAATTTCATGCTCATCATCCGCCAATTCTAAACAAATAGTTGCAAGTGGGCCCAACTTTCCGCTTGCAAATGGTACTCTCATACCATGCCTCGAACGATGCATTTCCTATGCATTTGAAGCTGCGGACAAGATTAGACGGGAGGGCATCCGAAGCCTATCACCCAAGCATAAAGCCGTGAATGACTTCCAAGAACATAAAGATGCGCTCATGAAAGACCTTGTGTGGACATCAGGCTGCCGATCGTGGTACGTTAAAATCCTTCAGTGCAAGATTTGGAGGCTTCAAAGACAGCTAATCTGACGCCCTACACAGGTATAAGAATGGCAAGGCCGACGGTAAAGTATGGGGTCCGTGGTGTGGCTCCTCGATCCAGTTCTTGGAACTGATGTCAGTGCCCCGATGGGAGGACTATGATATTGAATACTTAACGCACAATCGATTTCAGTTTCTAGGTGCTGGAAAAACGGAAAGAGAAGAGTCAGGTGGAGACCTTGCATACTACATAACCCAACCGGGGGTTATTTGAGCATGCAGTCGTGCGCCGAGAATCCACCTCCTCCGCAGTTTTTCCAATGTACTATCTATGATGGTGCTACTTTATTTGATTAGCTACGAAAATCATAAGAATTACCACTTCATGTTATCATTCATATGTCTGTGACCGCCGACGGCGGTCTAAGTCAGAACATAGATATACGGTGTGCGGATCTATCACAACTCGACAAGGGATATACTGAGATACTGAGCCAAGGCGCATTTCTATCCACCCGGGTCTTTTCCTATTATTGCCATACAGATTCCAACCTTCTACATATTGGAAGGAGCGTAGACTTCTGGGTCTGATATCTAGCTCGTATATTAAATCTAGCCCGGATTACTTGTAGTGTCGTTTAACGACGCTATTAGGTACTAACTTTGACGGTGATAAATTATATATACAGTCAACTCTCGCTTATGGCACAGCCCACCATCCAACGAAATCCATGTGCCATAAGTGAATTGTGCCAGATGTAATCTGATGACTAATTGTACTTCCGCATTAGGAAGTTGAATTCCTCTAGCGTCTTCTGTTTCCTCCCATCCATCTGAAGCCTGGTAAACAGACTTATTAGACCCTCTATCTGGCGAATGTTCTCCTCAGTGGCACCCTCTTGGTGCTGAGCCCATAGAAGCGCCTCCTGCATGCTATTGATAACTGTAGCACCAGATGGTAGGTCTGGTGGTGGTACAGATATGTATTCGTCATCCTGGTCATCAGTACCATCGCCGTCGCCACCACCCGATAAACCAGGCTCGTCGGCGTCGTTTTCGTCTGATGGATTTAGAAATCATCTAAAGGCATGACTTCCTGAGCATCTTTAGGAAGCCTATCGGTCAAGCTTTGATATAGATCTCCAGCGCTTCTGGTGACCCTTCTATCTGATCGGAACGACTAATGACAGTACTCTTCTTAAAACAGTTCTGTATAGTCTGATCAAGCACATTATTACGATAGCGTATTAGCTTAAGAATTAAGATCTACTGCATTAAAGTGATACTATTCATTCATAATACACGAATGTTATGCCTTAGAATTCAGGCATACTGGGTTCCTCTAGGCAAAGGGGGTGGGAGCGGCGCGAGGGGGTGGCTATCTAGGCAGGGGGTCCCTCTAGTATTCCCTTCTTATAATTACATATAGTAAGTAAGACAGACAGTGCAGAATGGTACTATTACAACTAGGACGGGTGTAGTTATATTAAGATTAAAAATGAAAATGTGTCAGCTGCATAAATATCACATGATGGTCTAGATTAGGACAAACTAATGAGTTTTATGCTAGTGCGGATGTTAACACGACACCCGCGGATTCTTATGGACCTCCGAGGAGGTCCGCACTGCGTATGAGGATGTTGGAGTAAGATCCGCAAATCCGCAATTTGCGGAGTGGATGTGGAAGTAGGATCCGACGGAGCGGATGTGCCGCAGTCTAACTGCGATTACAATCTCACGCATACACAAATCCTCTCCGACTCGCAAATACCTCTGCCACTCGCATCTTCTGTAGCAGTCTTTGCCAACTATTCCGTCTGATCAGTAACAGCTTGAGTTTGAACATGATGTCGAATCCAGTGGAGAATTGATCGGCCACTTATTACCCGGTTGGTAATGTCAGAATGGTCAAAATCACAAGATAGAAGATGTCTGACATTCTAGGGATGATCTGGCTATCTCTTTATAGTACAAAATCCATAGTAAGCGAAATAAGCACAATACCCAAAATGTCAAATATCAAAGGCGGTTTAGTGCTGTACGAAGTTTTATCCCTGGCTCCAGCATGATTACATGCCGACACCTCTCTGAGAGTAAGCCATCTATCTCCTCTGGCCAGGTTCCAGCATAGGGGGCGGTAGGTGACCAACGAATCGTTCAAGGATGTTGAGGCGGGACGAAAGATGACAAAACGTCGTCAGGATGATTCATATACCACCTAAAAGTAGTTAGACTTTGGCAACGAAAGAAACTGAAACACAAGGAGGCTCTCTTACGCCTTGTCTTCGCCCTGATAATGCAATTCCTCTGGCAAGAATCCGCTGGCCAGCCAGGAAAACTGGAGTTCTGGTTCCGGACAACGATTCATCCAGTCGAAGTCCTCATAACGAGGCAGTCTCAGTAGCTCAAAATAATGTAGCCGAGAGCCAGGATGAAATGCATGGAGCGAACCTTGCACAGTTCCATTTTTGAATGAACTTTGGCATTCGCAGCCCCATACTGTCTTCTCAAGCCAAGCGAACATATGAGCCTGCCATGCCTTCGCTCGTCCGGGCTTTAAGATGAAGGAGCTGTAATTCTGAGTCTGAAGCTTGTTAATTAAATCACAGATGTATAGTGTGACGCGCTCAATGGATGGGAGCAGACTGCCATGACCCACGGGGCTGCCCGGTCCAAGATAGACGAAATAGTTAGGCATATCATTGGCAATGGCTGACAGGTAGCATGCCGGATCTTCCTTCCACCTTTCTTGTAGATCCACGCCGTTTTTACCGATTATAGGCCAGCGAGGGACAAAGGACATATCGAAGCCGGTCGCACATATAATGACATCGAATTGCCGCTCAGTACCGTCGTCGGACTTGATCCCCTTTTCCGTAAAACTGTCTAACTCTCCCCATATGATGTCACAGTTGTCCGCACAGAGAGCTTCCAAATAGCCGGTCCCTGGGGTAGGTCTCCGACATCCAACCGGGTAGGTAGGGACGAGTTTATCCTTAAGACCGGGCTTCCGTGTTAGTTTGGAAGTCATATCTTGAACAGTAAATCTCAAGGCGTCTTCTTGTGCTTTAGTCCCTTGGATAAAGAACGGGAACCCGTCATTCAACTCATTCTCGACCGACTTGCGATATTTAAGGTATTCATTCGGATGGTTTGCCCAGTAGGCTTGCTGTTCCGGATCGAATTTGACGTTTTCGCCATTTGGGACAAATTTCGAACCCAAGTTTGCCGTGATCCAGGTAGGGTGGCGCATATAAACCGATAGTTTACTAGCCACCTTTTGTACAGCCGCCGTTATCTGAATTCCGCTGCTGCCGTTACCGATCACGGCGACCCTTTTTCCTTGCAGATCTAGGGTCGGATCATAATTGGCACTGTGGACCATAATACCCCGGAACTTCTCGCGGCCGGGTGTGTTGGGCCATCTCCAGTGGTTGAAAAATCCACTAGCGTTAATGAAAATATCGCATTCTTCCACAATATCCTCTCCAATCTCTCCTTCGGTCACGCCAAAAGAGGAAATGACGTTCCTGCGACCATCAGTATTCTTACTGATAACTTGCCATTTTTGCTTGTCGTCCAGCCACCGAGCGGCCACGACTTTGCGGCAGGTCGTTATATATTGATTCAAGTTGTATTTATCCGCAACATCTTCCATGTACTTCAAAATCTCCGGGCTGGACACATAGTACTCCGACCAGTTCGGATTGGGAGCCCAAGTGAACTACACTCTTGTCAGCAGCCGCATCTCAAAGGAAGACAGTAAATGAGTAGCATCTGAATACCAAATATGCATGAGCTGGGATGTCACACGCGCACCCGGGATACCGATTCTCAAACCAGGTCCCCCCTAATCCACTGTTCTTTTCCAAGATGCGCAGATCAATATTCTTTAATTTGCCGGTCTGGACTTCGTGTGCAAATGACAATGCGCTTGCGCCAGCTCCAGCAATGATAACTGACAAGCGGCGCGGAGACAGGAAAGGTATCTTTGATAGTTCATATGCGGCAGGGTATTTTCGGTATGCTTCGGTCGCTTCAATGGGTTTCGGCCTCTCGGACGCACGTCCGTTTGCAGCGCCATTTGTTTTGACAAAAGTTTCGACAGTCATAATTATCGGCTTTTTTTCTTCTTCGTTTGACTAGTTGTTTTTCCTCTTTTCTTCCTTCGTTTATTTTATGAGAGTTGAGAGCGGATGCGTTGTAACATTATTTAAATGTCCGTGAGCAAGTGTTCTCACTTTATTCGTTAAATTCTATAACAGCGATATATCTCCGAGGTCTCCGAAGAGACGAGGCATAGTTGGGACGTTCAACCGAGGTGGACCGGAATTCCTGGTCTGTCATGGCACCCTGTTAGTGGATCTTGTCTTTCCGATTACAATTTTGCGAAACCGGCAAGCAAGGCGGATTTGCAGTTCCGTCAGGCAAAAGCGAATGGATCTGAAACATTTCCGCCGATAACCCTATCCGGGGGCCAAATTAGGCTATCAGCGATATCTCGGCTAAATTTTGAGCGTCGACGTCTACGGTCTAATTCGCTTAAACATTCGTCAAGTACAGGTATAGGCCAGAGAACATGTCACGTCTGATGCCAGTATTCAATATTCATGCTGTTCTGTTATCAGTACACATCTGTGTAGACGAACACCATTCCCGAGGTCTTGCGCTTCTGCCCATGCTGATTAGCCTTTCAACCATCGCGCGGTGCATAACAACTGTGGCAATTTTGGTCAACAGCGCAGCAGGGCTTGAGCTTTTATTGATTCACAACGGTTATACTACCTAGTAAAATCTCGGAGAACATATACAGTGGCACCCAAAGTTTTCGACCACCTCAAGTACCGCGCTAATTATTCTGCCGGCAAATAGTGGCTTATAAGTTGTAGGTAGTTGGCGGTAGATCCTCAATAGGAGGCGTTAACGAAAGGTACTTCGGGTGGTTGAAAACTTTGGTGCCACTCTACGTAGATCCAGACAGTACAACGCAGTACACCGTATTCTCGTCTAAACCACCGTATTATTGCTTAGAGCTCTACGGTCTCTTCAATAACCACAATCAACAGGAGGTTCTGATATTTAGTTAAGCAAGGATTGCGGGTCTCTGACTTTGAGGTGCACATCGAGACCGGTCTGGATTACGAGCCAGCCTGGAATCAGCTTGAACCGAGAAGGGTCAACTAGGCTAACCTCGTATCTTCTGAAAAACTCAGTGATGAACTTGGAAATTTCTAGCATAGCAATGTTCTTGCCGATGCATACCCGTGAGCCTCCACCAAAAGCAAAATTCAGATTTTCCATCTTGCGGACGCGTGCTTCGTCGGTGTCTAACCACCGGTCTGGTCGCCATTCATCGGCGTCCTCGCCATAGAGTGTCTTATCTCTGTGAACTGTCCACGCGTTACAGCCAACCACCGTCCCCTGCGGAAGGAATGTGCCCACGATCTCAGCGCCTCCTTCAGGCACTTCGCGGGGAATAAGCTGGCCCAGCGCCGGGTGATATCTCAAGCATTCTTTAATGCAGGCCTGCAAAAATACCATCTTGTGCGCTTCATTCCATCTGATCGGGGTATCATAATGATCATCCTGCGGGCGAGCCTTTAACACCGATTTTAGTTCGCCCATGAACCGCTCGTACGCATCCGGATTCGTCAGAATCTCATAGACGAGCGACCGAAGAGTGATTGCTGTTGTGTCTGAACCCGCGCTTACGTTGGTGTTCGCATATTCCTCCAGCTGTGCTTCCGTCATGATGTCGGGGTACTTTTCTCTCGCGTCCAGAAATCGAGTCAAAAAGTCGGGACATGAAGTACTGGGGTTCGCGATATGATCACGGATCTGCTTGACTGTCCACCTGACCACATTCCCTGTTGGACGGAACCAACGTAGCACTGCGTTTCTGACCCTGAAATATTCGTCTAGAGTCGGTAGCTGGCCCATCTATCTCGATAAATTAAGGACAACGAGCCAAGTCTCCAGATTAGCAGGTAACACATACCATGCCGATGTAGTCCATTGCTCTCCCAGTATGATACATCATATGGTCCACGTCGTGCCCAGCCTCTAGAAATCCCAGTCGTTTGCTGAAGGTCATCTCGCCACTGCGGTTGCAATGTCAACCTAGCGGGTATAGAGACGTCATGAATTGAAAATGTACTTACATGATGTCAAATGCGTACATCTGCAGCCATTGGTCGAGGGGGCATATCTTTCCCGCTTTCGCAA